>CM057451.1:683102500-683192500 GCA_016271365.2 Neoceratodus forsteri
TGGGTCTTCCATGACTCTGCAGCCGACAGCATGAGTTCCAGCTGCGGCTGCAGAAATCAAAAAAATAGAGGTGTTCTCATACAGAGAATGGATTAGAAGTCATTCTCTGTATAAGCTGACACCCAACATAAAAAACTTGGCTGAGTCCAGCTTAAAATAAAAAAAAAAAACCCATCAGAATACACTTGAAGGGGTCCTCTTTAGTTGTGTTCTGATGGGGTTTTGTTTTTGAACGTTTGGCACTTAAAATCTTTTCTAAGCAGGCAAACAAGATAGCAGATTGCAACACAGCTCAATTGTTGAACCTCTGTGAACTGTCACACAATATCTGCCTTCTTTGCAAAAAGAAGCTGGTATTGTGTGCACAGTACTCGTATTGTGCGCATGATACCAGCCTTCTTTGTGGAAAGAGACTGGTATTTTGCACATAGTACTGTATTGTGTGAAAAATAGTATCTTTTGTGCCTGACAGAGAAATGTTCACATAGGAAATAATGGGAACATTTAAAATGTCATAACCTAGGAACGGATTACTATCCTTTCACCAAACCTTCAAAAGGCACATCTGTAACCCAAAGGCTTTCTACCCTGAAAATGTCAGACCACAACAAAGCTGTTTCTGAGATCCAGCTGTAGAAAGAAATGTAAAAAAAAAAATGATTTGTCTGTTTTTTAACACTTTATATCTCAGAAACCACTCAACAGCTTCCAACAAAATTTGGCAGGTCAAGAGACATACTCCTAGAGATTATGCATGCCAAATTTCATGCAAATTCGTTGAACAGACCCAAACTTACTAAGCTTCAAATTTGGACTTTTGCATAGAAGTGCACTTTCACCTTAACTACACTGGCGCGACCACACCAGTAGAATATATATAGTTTTAGATATTTTTTAAATCCAAATGAGTCAGTTTATTAAGTAGGGTGAGAGAAGTGTGAGTCTCAGTGAGGAGAGGGAGAATAAGGGGATGCGGTCCACTGATTGGAAAAGTGCCCTGAATCTTCATGACTGTGTTGAGTTGCATTACCTGGGGTCTGAACAATTACTTGAAATATAGTAGCACTGGTATTCTCTTAACTTTAGCACTGTCTTCCAAGGCAAGAAATCCACTCATACAACAATGCTTTGTGCGAGGGTACTGACATCAGTGTAAGGCCGACATTTCTTCATGTAATCATTCATACCCTGAGGAACACCAAACATCACAATTACAACGGTTTAGGGAAATACAGTATTTACCCTAACATTGCATTTCCCTAGTTTTGTGGCTTTTGTGATTCAACACTATCTGATGCCTAAATGTATTTTTTGTATTTAATTTGCAATTAATTAACTTTTTTTGGAAATGATATTTATAACCTATAGTAGGAAAAAATGATGGAGTCTTTACTAAGGGAAGAACTGGTTGACTTCCTGTGGGGACGTAGACTACAGAACCCCAGATGACATGGTTTTATAAGGGGATGGTTTTGCCAGACAAATCTGGTTGACTTTTTTAACTGGGTGACCAGGACAGCAGACAGGGGACAGGCAGTAGATGGAGTCTGGTAAGGAAAATAATGGACTTAGGAATGGGGGAACCATTGGTAACTTGGGTACAGACCTGGCTATGGGGAAGAACAAAATGGGCAGTAGTTAGTGAGGAGTTTTCAGAGGTAAGGGAAGTAACACGTGGAATATCTCAGGGGCTGGTGCTGGGCCTGGTCCTTTTCAATGTATTCAGTTATGACATGGGGGAAGGCATCAAGGGCAAGATGTGCCTCTTCACAGGTAACACAAAGATCTGCGCAATGGTGGACATGGAGGAAGGGCCAAAGGAACTCAAGGAGGGTCTGGGCAGGCTGGAAAGCTGGTCAATGATCTGGCAGATGGGCTTTAATGCCCAAAAATGTAAAGTGATGCACATTGGGAAGAGGAACACAAGAATGCAAAATGAAATAGGGGAGTGGTGCTGGACCAACAAAGAAATGGACCTAGATATAATGATATTAGAGAGCCTAAGAAGAACAGCACATTCTAATAGAGCTGTGTGTAAGGCAAGCAGGATGCTGGGTTGCATAGGAAGGGAAATAAGCAGAAGTCAGGAGGTTATCCTCCCACTGTACAGGTCAGTGGTGCTGTAAAAGGTATTGGAGTCCATGCCTGAGGAGAGACTGTGACAACGTGGAAGCAGTACAGTGCAGAGCAACAAAGACAGTCCATGGGCTAGAGGGCAAGACAGAAGAAAAAGTAATTGTAGGACTTGAACATAAACAGCCTTGAGAAAAGGACATAAAAGGAGCAACATGATTGAAACACAAGTACCTGCATGAGATAAATAAGGTGGAAGTCTAGGAATTTTTCTCCCTTAGTTCAACTACAGGGATGAGATTCAAAAGGGGTGTTCATAAGCACTTTTTCACAGAAAGAGTGATGGACAAATGGAACAAGCTGTGGAGGATATGGTACAAGACAAATCATTGAACAGCTTCAATCAGGGATGGGACAGGCATACAAGGTTAGTTAGAAAAGAGGAGCAGAGCCAAAGTAGAGGGATGGCCACTAGGGCCAGGGCAGAATAGCTTCATGGAGTAGGTAGATTGGATGAGCCAATAGGCCTTTTCTGCCATCATTGTCTGTATCTATGTATTAACAGATTCATAGTAATTTGAGTAGTATGTCCAGTTCTGGAGATCACATCTCCAGAAGGATGTGGACAGAGTGGAGGCGATCCAGAAGAGAGCAGCTAAAATGGTGAAGGGCTCTACGAGGAGAAACTAAAGGACCTCAATATTTACACCCTGGAAGAGAAGAGGGAGGAGGGATATGATAAAGACCTTTAAATACCTCACGGGGATAAATATGGTACAGGAGGAAAGTATGGAACAGCCTGCCAGTGAAGGTAGTGGGGGTAAAAACAGCGGTGGTGTTCAAGAATGCATGGGATACGCACAAGGGAATAATGGGGAAAAGGAAGGAGGGGAGAGAGAAAGAGCTGTAGATCAAGTAGGGTCTGCGGTGATAATGTTAGTAGGGAAACATGAGCAGACTGGGTGGGCCAAGCAGTCTTTATCTGCTCCCACCTCCTCTCCCCCCCGCCTCTGCCCCACTCGCACTTCTCCCCAAGCTCCATCCCAGTAACCTGGCCCATCCCCCCCGCCTTTGTCACCCCCCTGCCTGCACTTACCATTGTCACCGCTACTATTCTATGCATAGTGTTTACCTTGTTATGTATTCCACCTACCCGTGCCTATGAGTTATTTCCTATGTTACTACCGTATCCCTCCCATATATTTTATTGTAATGCCTAGCTCTCCTACGGACTTTTTCCCTACCCTGTAATCTGTTAACTGTATGATGTCTGACTCCGGTAACTCTCCCGGGTCGCACCCTTTCTGTAACTGTGATGTACACCATATGATGCCTGTAATCCTCCCAGGTCGCACCTGAAAATAGGCACATGGCTGTCTAGTGTGCTTACCCGGTTAACAAAAGCAAATAAATAAATAAATAAATTCTTGTTTCTGTGTTGTACTGACACTGCCAGACTTCAGCTAGAATTGTAAATATATTTGATGCCAAGCTATACCTGGTATCTTATGGTAACCCACCCACACTCCATCCTGTGCCAAGTTGCCCCTGGCATGCTGTGAAACACAATCCCTCAGCTGTCCCCAGTGTGAAGCAGTCCATGGCATCTACTAGCCTTCTGCCTCATGTTACGCAGTGCCCAGCATTTTCTTGCATCCAGTGGCATCCTTTCTCTCACCCTGGCCCAAGCCAAGCAGTTCCTGGTGTCCAGGTCACCCCCTACCTCACTGTGCCCCAGTTCAAGAAATACCTGATATCAAATGGCACCCCCTTCCTCACCCACCCCTATTCAACTGAACTATGGCATCCAGTGACATTATTCTTCTTCATCCATCCCTGATCCAAGTGGTTCCTGGCATCCAGGTGCACTCTCCCTCATGCAGCTCAGTTTCAGGCAGTTCTTTGTGCTCTGTTGCTTCCACTCCCAGATGACAGACATCACAAAATGTTCTTTCACCTTCTTGATTCTTGTTGAATGACTTTGGAATTATATACTGTTTGAGTATTTTCTATATAGTATTTAGCAGTACTGAACTCTGATGGCAGCTAGCCCAGGACATAGTGTGTTTGTGCTATCTGCTGTCTTGGGAAGAATGGTTTGTGGAGGGAGGCGGTTGGTGGAACTGGTGCTTCCCACAAGAAGAAATCATTTTTAAGACATTACTTGCCAACACCGGGGATGTGTTCTCTGGGACAGAAGTGGAGGGGAAACCAGTAACACTGTTAAAGGAAAGGTTGGTAGAGTATCTTGACTTAAATGGGCTGCAAGACCAAAGGCAGCATGGATTCATGCTGGGGAGGTCATGCCAGAGAAATCTCAGAATTCTTCAGCTGAGTCACCAGGGAAATAGATCAGGAGAGGGCTGTAGATGTGGTCTTTCTGTACTTTAGCAAGGCGTTCAAAACTTTACCACACAGGAGAGTGATAAAGAAATTCAGCAGCTTAGGGGTGGGATCCAAAGTGTGACTTGGGTAACGTACAGGCAACAGATGGTGGTGGTTAATAGCACTCCCTCTAAAGATGAGAAAGTGACCCGTGGGGTGCCACAAGGCTCAGTACTGGGATTGGTCTTCAATGTTTTCATAAGTGACACCACAGAAGAACTGGAAGAGAATGTATACCTTTTTTGCAGATGACACCAAAATCTATAATATGGTGAACAGGCAGTAGGGGATGAAAAGAATGTCTAGGGATCTCGGGAAACTCAAGGTGGGGTTCAGAGCATGCCAGTTGAGGATCAATACCAAAAAGTACAAAATCATGCACCTAGGGCATAGGTACCCCAGAGCAGAGTATAGCTTGAGCAAGGGGAGGTACTGACAGTCACTAATCAGAAAAGGGACCTTCAGGTTATAATATCTGATGACCTCAAAGTGGCAGGGCAGTGTGACAAAGCAGTGGATAGGGCCAGTGGGATGCTGAGATGCATATGGAGAGATACTTTATCTCCTTCAGGAGGAGGGAGATGATGTTGCTACTGGGCCACTCGCTGGTTATAGCCCACCTGGAGTATTGTTTCCAGTTCTGTAGGTTGCACCTCAGAAAGGACATAGACAGGGTAGAGGCAGTCCAGAGGAGGGCAACTAAAATGATGCAGGGGTTGCACCAAATGCCCTATGAGGAGATACTGTGGGATATCAACATGTGCACCCTGGAAGACAGAAGATTGAGCAGGGACATACTAGAGACCTACAAGTACCTCACAGGGGGAATGTGGTGCAGAGGGGAGGATGTGAGGAAGTACTTCTTCACTAAAGGAGTGGTAGACACCTGGAATAGACTACCAGTGAACATGGCAGAGGCAAACACAGTAGGGGGCTTCAAGCATTTGTGGGATAGACATAGGGGAATAATAGTAAATAAGCCAGGAGGAGGGAGGGTTGCCAGAGACCAGCTAGAGTCTGCAGAGACAGACTAGGCAGGGACCATCTGAGCAGTCTGGGTGGGCCAAGCCTTCCTTTTCTACCAACATATTCCTTTTCTATGAATTGGGGGAAGGCCTCAGAGGCACTTGTGAGCCTCCAGTGATGGGCTTCTAGTGGAAGCAGGCATTAGCTAGTGATTTTGCATAGGTTTTTGGTAGCTATAGTTCTTGTCTGGGATAAAATATTGAGGGTACAGTATGCTCTGGTGACTGCATTTATTTGTATAAAATATGCTGATAGTGGGGAGGGGCTCCCAGTGCTGGCATGAAAAAGTCTGCTGATAATGCAAACAGGCTCCCAGTTTTGGGCTGAATGTAACCACATCATGGGCACAAGTGCACATACAATGTGGACACAGAAGCAGTTGCATACCCATGAACATTTATGGGTCAGTGCATGAAAACACCTTATGAAAAATCCTTGTAAAATGTATACGTGTGCAGCTTGGGTTTACTTTCTGAATTTATTAAAATCTTTTTTACATAGTTTCATTATAAAGAAAACTAGAAAGCACCAGTTTTTTCTGAATCTAATGAATCTGAATATTTCAGAATTCAAATTTCTACAATTTTTCTTTTTTTTTCTTTTGTGAACAAACAAGTATCTTGTTTTGGAATATTTGTGCGTTTTTGACACTCTATGACTTTAAAACTACCTGACTGATTTTTTTTGCAAGGATATGCCTATAATTCAATGAGCGAGCAACAAACCACTCCCCATCAGACCTTTAAAGGCCGCTCTCCTGGCTAGTGCAGGATTCTTTTTTTTCATTGCGGCCCGAGGCGCCGCTCTTCCTCGCTTCCCCTCTTTTGGGCTTTTGCCCTTGTTTCCTCAGCACCTCCGGCTGCCAGCTCATTATCCTGGTACCCCCCAATTCCTCATTCTGCCTTTTCATTGCTCCTGTCCTGCATTTCCCCCTGGGCTCCAGGTTTCCCGCTCCTCCTCCTTTCTTCGCCAGTGCTTCCAGTCTGCCGTCACCTGCATGCACCCAGCACCTGGCTCACTGCTGCTTCTATTCTCCAACCCTCTTACCCATAGCACTAGTTCTGTGCTCTCACCCTTTCGACGGACCATCTTCTTCGCTCCTCCTTCTCCCTCCAGTTCCTATGCTTCTAACATCATTCTCTAGAGCTGTGTTCTGGCTCACTGCTCACTGCTCTGATCATTTCATCGGTACTCTGGACCACTCCCGGGTGCTGCTTCAAAGATGCTGGTTTGCTTGCCCTCCTTGAAACACCTTGCTCTGCCTTGTGCCTCCTTCCTCTGTTCCTTGACGAACGCTCCCATCAGTTTTTTCTTGCAGTGTGTTTTCAACTGCCAAGTCTGGTGCTCCTTCCGATAGCCATTCCTGGTGTCACTCACTTTCTCCTGTTTCCCGGTCTCCCTGGCTTCACGTGTGGGATGCATCGGGGCTTCATCGTTTTGCCCTGGTGGTCTTGTAGTGCCTCCCTCGCCTGCACCTCTCAGGTGAGCTCTCAACTTTCTGCTTGCCTCCTGCCCTGTTGGACAGGTTCCTTTCCCATACCCCTGCTCTGGAATTCTTTGGAATAATTTTTTCTAGTTGCATCAGGATTGCAAAGCCCATTTCAGTACACTCGTAGGTCTTGCTCAGCTCCACCATCCCCTCCCTGTTTTCTCACACATGTTCCAAACCATTGTTTTAGGATTTGCTGTGGACATCGTGAGGGTTGCTCAGTCTTCATTGGAATCTCGACTGCAACCCCTGGCTACCCCCACATGCTGGACTATTCTCTTCAGTCTGGCTTGTTGTTTACCATTCTCAGGGCTCAGTTTTCCCGGTTTCTTGCTTGCCCACCAGTTGCTCCTCTGCTTGTTGTTCACTGCTCCTCAACCCATGGCACTCATCAGGATTGCTGTGTTCATCTTCCTCACCTCCCTTATTCTTTCAGTTGCCACCCAGCATGCCATGCTCTCTCTCTCAGACCCTCCTTTTTTGGTCTGATAACCTGTTTCCTCAATTTTCTTTTTCCTGCAATTTTCTTTTGCTTCTTGGTGTCCCAGTGCTTAGTTCATGGCTCTTGGTTTTTCCCCACAGTGGAGGACTGGTGGGTCATGCGGGCACCATGGCTCCAGGTGGCCAGCTTTCTACCATGCCCCACTCCCGCTGATACACCTGTCTTCCCTTCCCTTGTCATACCAGCCCCCTTCACCTTGCCGCAGCTCCTCCTTCCATTCACTGCGGCCTGCAGTGTTTCCGCTGCACTGTGTTCATTCCAACCTTCCTGGCTTCCGCTCTTCCACCTTCCTCCGTTCCCTTGACCCTCGCCTCTTCTCTTCCTCATCCTGTGCTTTCTTTTGGGGTGTTTCCCTATCCTGCCATTACTGTATCTAATCGTGTACTCCTCCTACCCTAGTCATACGCTCTGGACCACTCAACTCGTATATCCTCCACTCCATCATAATCAAACCTCCATCATTACCAAACCTCATCCTTCCTATACCCTACTTGCCATCTTACCTACCCTTAACCATACTGGCCTTCAAGTCTCTCATTCCATTATCATACTTCATCCGTTTCATACCTCAACTTACCCGTACCAGCCTTCAAGACTTTCACTCCATTATCATACATCATCCATTTCATACCTTACCTTTACCATTCCGGCCATCCAGGCTTCACTCCATTATTGTTCATCATCCATTTCATATCTCATCTTACCCATTCCAGCCTCCAAGGCTTTCAATCCACCGTCATTTATTGTATATTCATTTTCGCCCATCCTCCCTCCTACCATCTTAGCCTGTGGTTTCACCCAGCCATCTTTGTCTCTCTCTCTCCCTCATACCATTCATTCCATTCTGTGGTCCATGCCAGCCTTCCAGCTTACCTCCATTGACATCCCTCATACATTCATCTTGACCTTCCACACATCCATTCTGACTTTGTAGCTCCTAACTCACTACTCCTGGTACTTTGTACCTCACCTGTCAGCTGCGGGTTTTGCCTGGCGGTTCTCGTTTCTCCCTTCATACAGTTCGACCCACTCCTGATTTGGCTTCTCAATGGACCCTTTTGGCATACATTCCTGTGGTTGCTACTGTGACCTGCCTCCTCGGGACCCATTTCAGGGTCTCCTTAGCTCAAGCTGACCTCTCCATAGGTCTACTAGTTCACATCACCTACTTGAGCATACCCTTCATATGGGTCTTCTGCTACCTCGACTCCATTTATTCTCCACCCGGAGATGTGCCTTCCGTGTCCATTGCTCCAAAGTTCGGGCTAGCCCGTAGCTGACAGTCTCGCTCAGCACCCCAAAGTCCACATCTTGAGCATGGGAAGCTCAGAGTGAGGTCCTGCTCCCTGGCCCATAGTGAGAATGTCTCCACTCCAGGCAGACCTTCAGTCGTCCCTCATTTCAGCCACACCTCTGGATGCAGAATTAATGACATCAAGCTGTGAGGAGTGGGGCTCTCAATCAGGGCCCCTTCAGCTGCCCAAGTGGGTTTGGAGGCACCCTCTACACCATTCTCCATCTGACTGCCTCTGGTTAACCTGGTCTGTTTCATAAGCTCATGTAGGCTGGTTGAGCTCCTCAGTGGTCATTTCTCTCCTCCTTTGCTTTTGGATGTCTAGTTGCAGAGACATCGCTCTCAACCCTCAACAGTAGTCCTGTTAGAAGGACAGAGCGAGAGCTTTATCTAAATTGGAATCTTTTCCTCTTCCCTCTATATCTACTCTAAATTGCAGTAGCTGAGCCATCACTAATCAAAATGTCCTTCAGCCTGGAGGGAAGGTGACCTAGGCCTTGGATCCCCAGAGGTTTCATCCTCAAAGGGGTTTTTTCCTCTCCTCCATGCCGATGGTCATAATATTAGACAGGCTTAGTGCTTTCATAGGTTCTGTAGTTAGGTTCTGCTGTTGAACAGAGTCAGATGATGGCCCTGGCTGTTCCGTCTCTCTCCTTAGGAAGTCCACCGCTCTGCATCTTGTCAGTTTTAATTTAATTCATTGTCCTAGTCATCTCTCATTCTTCTCCTGTGCGTCCCATCTATGTCTATCACCTTCATTTCTGGCCTTGATATCTTCAGACTTCTCGCCTCAACAATAGACTGAAAAGCAGAGCACACACCAACCTGAATAAGCAAGGGCACCAGTCTCATAAAAACTTAAACACTTTATTTTAAGGCATAAAAAGAGGCATGTGAAGCCTGATGCATTTCGGATGCCCATGCATCCTTTCTCAAAGGCTAAATTATCTAATAAGAAGGTGGCAGTTATATACAAACATTTTAAAAATGTCATATTGATGTCAGAATTAACAATACATCTGATTGGTCTTCATACATTCCCCCAAGACAGGCCACAGAATATAGCATCGCTCCGGCGGCTCCCCCGAGGGTCCGTGAGGGCAGAAGGATGCCCTTCCCCACGACAGGCCACAGGTATGCCAGCAAGCTCCGATGCAATTTGGGACCGGGTTTATATGCATCTGACCGAAGAGGACTTGGCGCCTTTTTAATTTTCAAATGTCTAGCATCTTTAAGCCCTAATTTATATCCCCACACAAATGAAGATAGTTTTTTCTCAGTGCCTAGGCAGGCTGAAACCCTTGATTTCTAAGCTCCTTTAGTAGCTTTCATTTTATTTACAGAGGCCACTGTAAGAAATGCTAAGGGAACTACTGTATGTTAAGAGAAACTGACAATTGCATGACAAGCTAAGAATTTCATAGCCAGTAAGCCTGACCAAAACTGCTGCTTTAAGTACTAATTGCCTAAGAAATTTTAGTCGTGCTGCTGAGAGTTTTTAATTATCCTTTGGCCAGAAAAGCTGATTTTTTTCTTTCTTTAATTCAAATCCATAAAAAAAGCAGCTAGAGAGCTAGCCTACTGCAGTGATAATTTAACTCACCAGGGACAACTACGTAGCTGCTCTTGGAGTCAGTAACTCGGCCATCCCCCCCCATTTCGGTTTGCAGCCCCTCCCAAAATGTACCTGCTTTAATTCCCTGTTCTTCTCTTTCACATCCACAGAATATAACATCGCTCCAGCGGCTCCCCCAAGGGTCTGTGAGGACAGAAGGATGCCCTCCCCATGACAGGCCACAGGTATGCCAGCAAGCTTCGATGCAATTTGGGACTGAGTTTATATGCATCTGACTGAAGAGGTCCCCGGCCGTCGCTTCACTCCGGCTCCCCACCACCCCTAACACCACCCTTGGTCATCACTGTATTATATAGAGAGGGACACGTGACGGACAAAAAACAATCAGCATTGTTTCCCATTAGCAAGCTATCCCATCCCATCCCACCACTAGAGGCTACTACTGCAATGAAGAACTTTTTTACTATGCCACTCACAGCCACTATGCTTCTTTCTCTTCAACTATGTCTGCTACTTCAATTTCGACTCTCCTGCCCCCTCGCTTTCCTACCTCACCACTCCCCATCTTGATTTCCCTTTGTCTTCCTTCCACTCTTTCCCCAACCCTCCCCTACAGTTACCCCCTCTTAACCCTCTCTGGCTCATCACCACACTTCAACCTATGATCCTTCCTCCCCTTCCCTCTCACTGAACCCTCTCCCTTCTACAACCTTCCCCAACCATTCACCCCTCACTGCTCCACTCACACTTGCTAAATCTTGAGGCCTTTCACCGGTGTCTAAACCTCTGAGCTCCACCCCCAGGCTCAAAAAATGCAGATGCAAGCAGTCCCCCCGCCTCTCCTTACCCCTGCAACTCTTACTCCTGGCAGGTGATATACATCCAAACCCTGGCCCCTCAGCAACAAGTCGAACCTCGCCGGCACACGCACCCCATCACAGTTTTTCACCAGACTCTCTCCCCAAGGGCCTCTGCATATTTCACATTAACATTAGGAGCTTTCTCCCTAAACTAGATGCCCTCTCCATTTGGGCAAACTAGCACCAACCTGACATACTCTGTCTCACCGAGACATGGCTCTCCACCAAAATCTCCAACCCCTCTCTTGCCATCCCAAATTACATCTTGTTCTGGCAGGACCGTGACAAGTGAGGTGAGGGATAGCACTGTATGTCACACACTCCATTACGTGCATTGTTACTTTCAAAGAATCGTGTCCATCCTCCCACAAATCCCTAGTTGCTCACCTATCCTTTCCTTCGTCCAACCCCCTTTACATAGGGGTTCTGTATACCCCTCTTAAGAATTCACTCGACTCCCTCATCATGGGCATCTCTGCCATTTTATCAACCACTTCAAATGGCGAACTCATTCTACTAGGCGATTTCAACCTAGACTGGCTCTCCTCCTCCACCAAACCAGCTGCCCTGAGGATCAAAGCCCTAAATCTCTCCCAGCTAATCCAGGAACCCACCCGACTAAACCACCAATCTCAAAAACACACCCTTTTAGACTGGATTTTAACCACCTACCCTACAGGATCACTGCTTCAGGCATCGTCTCTGATGCCCATAGCGACCACTGTATTAGCTACTGTATCCGCAAAATCCATTCACCGCACTCCGATCCCAAATTCATCTTATCTTATCCCCTACATCTCCTCGACGAATCTGCCCTACAGTGTGACCTGACAAATGCAGACTGGCTGCCAGTCTTTGACACCCAAGACGTTCACATCGCCCTATCCCACTTCTGCAACATTTTCCTAACTACATGGGAAAACCACGCTCCTCTCAGGAAAGCCAGAGTTAAAAAATACCATCACCCCTGGATCACAGCTGACCTCATCACCTTGTGTCATACCAGAGACAAGGCTTGGAGGCAATACAAAGCCTCCCTTGCCTCTTGCAACCTCCTATCCTACAAAATTCTCAGAAACAAATGCACCAAAGTAATTCAACAATCTAAGGGCCAATACTTTAAGGCTCAACTTACCTTTCACCAAGTCTCCCCAGCATCCTTCTGGAAGGTGATAAACTCTCTCATCAATCCACCCACCAAGCAAGCCAGTCCAAGCCTCAACATTGACAGCAGAATTGTCTCCGATCCTGCCACCGTATCTGAAATTTTCAACTCATTCTTCATCTCCTGTGCCCTATCTGACTCACCCCCTCCTCCACCACCCGCCTCCACAAATTCCCACCACGGCTTCCACTTTCCATTATTCATGCCCCTAGAAGTCCACACTACACTCACCTCTTTGAACCAGTTCAAAACCAGCCCTGATGGCTTGCATCCTAGACTGCTCCGTATCTCTGCCTCAGCCATAGTCACACCTCTGGCACATATACTAAATCTCTCACTCACCACAGCCAGGGTCCCCTTCGCCCGGAAACTCAGCAAAATCTTTCCTCTCCACAAAGGTGGCAACCCCTCCCTACTGGGAAATTATAGACCCATCTCACTCCTCCCTTCCCTCGCCAAAATCCAAGAATCCCTCATGCTGTCCAAATTGTCCTCTTTCCTCTCAACAAACAGCTCCCTCTCCCCTTTTCAATCAGGTTTCAGAAAATGTTACTCCACCACCACCACCTTATTACGAGTTACTGACTCTATTCTCTCTGCCATGGACAATGACAAAATCACCACCGCCATTTTCATCGACCTGGCAAAAGCCTTCGATTCAGTCTCCCACCCTCTGCTGCTTTGCAAATTAAGCTCTATAGGCCTTGCCCAACCTGCCATAAACTGGTTCCACTCCAACCTCCAGAATAGAATGCAGTCAGTACAAATAGGGGACACCCTCTCCCCACTCTGCCCATCCTCTTGTGCGTCCCCTAAGGCTCCATCCTTGGCCCCATCCTTTTCTCCCTATTCATAAATGACCTCCCCTCTGCCTGTCTCTCCTCAAACGTGCACCTGTACGCCAATGACACCACCATCTATGCCTCAGGCCATTCTCATGACAGTGTGTTCCCAAATCCGCAAAGTGATTTCAACCGAGTACAAGCCTGGCTCCTGAAAAAACAGCTAAAACTTAATGTAAAAAAAACAGTCACCATGGTATTCAGCACCAGACAAAAGCTTGCTTCCCTACCTGCCCCACCACTGATCTGCACCTTGGATGGTGTTCCCCTCAAGTCAGTACCCACCTTTAAGTACTTGGGAGTCTGTCTGGATACCCACCTCAGCTTTTCCACCCATATCGATGCCATCTGTACCAAACTCCGGCCCAACTGGCCATCCTCTGTCACCACAAAGCCAGCCTTCCCCTTCCCACCTGGAGTGAACTTGTAAGCAAAACCATCCTACCAGTTCTGGACTATGCGGACATCATTTATTGCACAGCCCCTACCTTTCAAAACTTGACGTCCTGCTCAATTCTTTCATTCAATTCGCCACTGCCTCCCCCCACCTCACTCATCACCAACTCCTATACTCCACTCTATCCCTGATGCCACTCTTGCAAAGGCGGACTGCCCACAGCACCTCCCTCATAGCTAAATACTGGCTTGGCTCCCTTCCCCCCACCTCCTTTCCCGCCTCTCTCCAGCCATCTCCCCAGGCTACTCACTCCATCATAGACATGCACGTACCTTCCACCTCTCACGCCCCCTCTCTACCTCTGGGCAAGCTGCCTTTTCCTACCGGCTTCATCTCCTGTGGAACAACCTCCCACCCAACCTCCACCAGGCCTCCTCCCTATCAGCCTTTAAACAACTACTCAGGCTCGTCCCTCCCACTCCCTGCTCAAGTTGCTAATTCTGATCCTTCCTTTAACTTGGGCCTAGTATTACCCTCAGTGGACCCTTTAGGTAAAATATTACTGCACATGCCAGCCCCAAACTGCATAACCACCTACCTACCGTACTTTCTCTGTGCTAGCCTAGCACATTCTGGACAACCACTACTGTAACTATGTCTATATATACACTTGTAATATACTGTAAATACAAATTGTTAGTAATGAAATGTCACGATGTTCTTCTACTCATCTGTTCCAGCAAAAATTGTTACTTTAGTGCCTACTACTATGACATGTCCTTATACTGTGCTGTTCATCTGAAACTTGATACTGCTTGTACTTCTCTGCCTTCTACAGTGTACACTTTGTGCCCGGGTCACACCTGGAAACGAGCCTCGGCTCAATGTGCCTTTCCCAGTCACCAATTTTAAATAAATAAATAAATAAATACATTCAGGCAATTCATTAACAATATGTATAATACCACAGAAGATTTAAAGTGCAACATGCAATGAACAATTGATCAATAAAAGTGCAAGCAGGCAAGGAACTACCCTAATATAAATGCTACAATAAATATCATACTATATATAAAATATAAACAAATGAGGGGATGGGGGGAAGGAGTAGTGACACTACGTGGAAAAAATTCTTACCCATGTATATAAACCTCATAGGCTAGAAATATGTATCACAATATATCTAACAAGCATTTGTCAATGCCGGACGTTCGCTTGCCGGTATTTGCAGTGGTGTTTGGCATGTATGGTGCTTTACCCTAATGCCCTGTGCGATTGCTGGTATTTGCACAATAAATTGTCAGCATGACCTTTTTGTTACCCCCATTGTGCGCTACATAGGCGTAAACACGTTTTGGGCAGGATGTGAAAAATGACAGCTGTACTGCTCACAAAGAAGTGTGGTAAAATGCCAATGTTGAAAATCTGGATTGGAAATATTGAAAATTGGCAAACCTACGAGCGTGTGTGGGAACTGCGCAACGCACACTCGTAAAACAGTCATTTTTAGGAATTTTTTCACCAAATTTTCAACATTGCCATTTTAAAACCTCTGCTAATGAACAGTGTCACTGTGATTTTCTTACTGTGTCCCATACATTGATTTCGCACACCGACTGCGCCATTGTGCACTACATGGGAAAAGACATTTTGGGCAGGATGTGAAAAATGACAGCTGTACTGCTCATAAGGAGGTGTGGTAAAATGGCAATGTTGAAAATCTGGAGTGAAAATATTGGAAATTCGCAAACTTACGAGTGTGCGTAAGAACTGCACAACGCACGCTTGTAAAACAGTTATTTGTAGGAATTTTTTCACCAAGTTTTCAACATAGCCATTTTAAGATCTCTGCTCATGAACAGTGACACTGTGATTTTCTTAATGTGTCCCATACACTGAGTTCGCACACCGACTGTGCCATTGTGCGCTACATGGGCGGAAACACATTTTGGGCAAGATGTGAAAAATGACAGCTGTACAGCTCATAAGGAGGTGTGGTAAAATGGCAATTTTGAAAATCTGGAGTGAAAATATTGAAATTCACGAACTTACGAGCTTGTGTGTAGGAACTGCGCAGGCATGCGCTCGTAAAATAGTCATTTTGGAATTTTGCACCAAATTTTCAACATGGAGTTTGGGACCCCTTTCATGAATGATTTCACTGTCATGGCATTATTCAAGGCCAAGGGTGATTTTGGCAGTGACGCGCAGTGCCTGCAAATCACCCTTTGGGCCTGAATAACACCATGACAGTGACATCAATCATGAGAAGGGGTCCAAAAACCCCATGTTGAAAATTTGGTGCAAAAATTCAAAATGACTGAGATATGCAATAAAGTTGAAACCCCCTATATGGCCCATTATACAAGCTTACCCGGCATTTCCTCAGTTCGCGGTCGGCTTTGCAGAGTGCAGGCGTGTTCCAGTCCACGAAGATCATCGCGCGAGTCTGGTGGTAAGCATGGGGTGGGGGTGTGGGGAGGCTGGGTGCGCAGTGGGTGGGTGCGGGTGTGAGGAAGGGAGGCTGGGAGGCGCGCACGACGTTTTTATTTTACAGGTTTAAAACAAAAAAAAAAGACAAGCGTGGGGCGTTTTCCGCTGGGTGGGCTCCCAGCATGGCACAAGATGTGGGGGGGCAAGGGGAGCCGTGGGGATTAGGGCTTTTCTTCGGCAAACTACGCGGAGGGCTGAGGGAGCCGACGGGATTGGGCACCCCTGGCGCAAACAACGGGACCGTTTGCCACGCTTGGGGTGGGCTCCCAGCGTGGCAGCAGATGGCTGGGGGCCGTGGAGCCAATGGGGATTGGGCACCTCACGGCAAAACAACACTGCTTGCCACACTGGGTGGGCTCCCAGCGTGGCAGAAAAGCTTTGGGGAACGCGTGGCGCAAGGAGGGCGGCAGCGGCTCAGTATGGCAGTGGTGTTTTCCTTTGAAGCAGAGGAACACCGCTGTCATAGCTGAGCTCCTGCACCCATTGGTGCAGGATCACCTACGCCTGCTCAAGGGAGCAGTGCATTGATGGGAGAGGCACACCCAAGTGTGCTACTCTCCAAAACGCCTCCTCATGCTGCGTGCTTAACGTAAAATAGTCTTAAATAAAGCCTGATTTCCAGTACAACACAAACAAAATCAGAAAGCTACTTCTTTTTCTTCTTCAAAAAGGGTTTTAGTTCAAAACCTGAGTTCAAACCATTGTTTTAAGCTGCATTCAGGTTAATAATCCAAAAGACCTCATGAGTAAGCAATAAATCATTAAAATTGCCTCCCCCCCCATGGTCTAGGGCACACCTTATCAGTCCCCATAAAGTATCAAGTTATTCCAGCTCAGCCGTCACTCAAAAAATGAAATAAAACAGTATCAGAAATCCCCTTGTATTGGGGAGAGGCTTAGACCAGTAAAATGGCTGTACCGTATTTGAAACAAAAAGATTACTGGAATATCAGCCCACTCACCCTAAGAAACAAACTACAAAGTTAATTTAATTAATATTCATATTTATTCTATGCAGTCAGAGAAAATCCAACATTTTGGAACATTCCTTCATCAGGGACAACTGGTTATTCTAAATTAAATATAAATATAAAGACAGTTATTTATACAAAGGACATTTGGTAAAAAAATATAAATATATAGAAGAGAATAGGGAAAATCCTTTCATATACATCCTAATACCTTTCGTGTTTAATTTCAACTTCACTTTTATATGAATCAAACCAGAAATGACTCCCACCTTCTTCACTTCTTTACTAAAAATAATAGAAACAAAATAAAACAACTTAAATCACCTTAACTGAAACATAGGTGCTGTCACAATAGAAGCTCCCTTATAATAATACAGCAGTCTTATGTCCTTTACTACCTAATTACCATTCTAGATTACCTTCAACATTTAATACAGATAGTCCATTTAAATACTCTGTTACAGGAAAAAAGTAAGTCAGCAGGACCTCTTGAATTGTTGCATTTATACAACGTCACTCCTGACTAATATACTTTCAGATATCACAATCACAAAGACCTCTGTGAATAATTGAACATACATAGAATTCCTTCATTTCCATTCTACCCTGTCAAGCAATTAATATCATCATTTTAAAGAATAAAATGCCAAAGGCTTTATATGGTTTTTAAGGAGAGAACGCCACCTGTATCAAACACTCATGTTTCCCACTGAAAGGCTTTACGCGGTCTTTTCAAAACAGCTCAGCGGTCTGCAAAAATAGATAGTAAATAACCTTACTTTCTCTACACCAGTACATTATTGCACTTATGACGACAAAGAAAAAGGGCTCTACCTGCAAATACGAGTACTTTGTCAAAGGTTTACTTGTTCTTAGACTGCAGGCTTAAATATCTAAAGAAAACATAAAAAGTAAATGGCGCCACACTCATAACTATTTACTCACTGACAAGTTATATTCTTTTATGCTTTTTAATAACATACTAACATACTAAAAGCCAGCAGAATAGCCCTGACAGTCTTTTATGTCTGCTCGGTAGCCAGCCCCTATCGGGCGCTCGCTCCCCCCCACTTGTCCCCATGAGGGTCAATGTTGGCTTCAGTACCCCCATGCATCTGTTCCACCCCCTCCTGAAGCCCTCCACAGTGCCTTGCTCAACTAGACTCCCAGGCAATGCATTCCATGGCTCCACCACCCTCTCTGTGAAGTAATGCCTTTTACGTTCTCCCCTATAGGTTCCTCCCTCCAGTTTCCATTCATGCCCTCTGGTTGTGCCCCTTTGCTTTAGCCTGAACATTTCTTTGGCTCTACCCTGTTAATCCCTTTCACATATTTGAAAACCTCAATCATGTCCCCCCTATCTCTCCTCCCCTCCAGTGAACATAGCCCAAAGGCTTCCAGTCTATCCGCATAGGTCCTATCACCCATGCCCCGGATCATCCTGGTTGCCCTCTTCTGGACCCTCTCCAACAGTACTATGTCCTTCTTAAGGTGCGGCCTCCAGAACTGCACGCAGTACTCAAGATGCGGCCTAACCAAGGCATTGTACAAAGGTAGGATCACCTCACTTCTCCTGGATATTATTCCCCGGGCTATGCAGCCCAGTATCTTATTTGCCTTTGCCGCCATTCTTCTGCAGTTCTCACTGTTGTTCATTTTGGTGTCTACCACCACCCCAAGGTCCCTTTCATTTGAAGTGGCTTGCAGTGGGACCCCTCCCAAGGTATAAACATGCCCTGGATTTCTGATCCCCAGATGCAACACCCTACACTTCTCCAGATTAAACCTCAGCCCTCACCTCCTTGACTAACCCTCCAGGGTATCCAGATCTCTCTGGACTGCCACCCTTGCTTCCTCCCCATCGGCCAATGCTCCCAGTTTAGAGTCATCCATGAAGAGGCTCATCCTACTCCTAACTCCTGTCACTATATCAGAGACATAGGCGTTGAACAGGAGTGGCCCCAGTATCAAACCTTGGGGCACCCCACTGATGACCTTCCTAGGGGAGGAGACAATCCCTCTAACCACCACCCTATGTGTTCTATCTGTAAGCCCGTTTTCCACCCATCTAAGCAATTGTCTTCGCACTCCCATCCCCCCCAACTTTGTCAATAACCCGAAGTGGGGTACCTAGTCAAACGCCTTACTAAAATCCAGATATAAGATGTCCACTGGTCTCTGTCTGTCCAGGGTCCCTGTCACCCAGTCATAAAAACTTATGAGGTTGGTCTGGCACGATCTCTCCGGGATGAAACCATACTGTTTGTCATCCATGTGCCCCAGCCTATCCAGTTGCCTCCCGAGCGTACCATTGATGAAGCCCTCCATAAGTTTGCCTACCACTGATGTTAAGCTGACAGGCCTGTAATTTCCTGTCTCCTCCCTAGAACCCCCTTTGTGGATGAGCACCACGTGAGCCACCCTCCAATCCTGGGGCACCCTTCCTGTCTGGAGAGAAGCGTTGAACAGTACAGCTAGTGGAGCCACTAGTTAGACCACCAGTTCCTTTAGTACCCTTGGATGCAGCCCATCCAGTCCTGGTGCCTTGTCAATTTTCAGCACCCGTAGGGCCTCCCTCAAGCTGCCCTCTGTGATTTCCCCCTTCCTAGCCCTCTCCTCAATAAGGTCCCCATCCTCTTCTGGGCCTGGCCCACTTGGTACCCCAGACTCTTTTGATCCTCTCGTTTCCCTCTGCCCTATCCTCTCAGCTGCCCCCATCCCCCCCCCATTTTCTGGTTGAATGTAGCCCATGTCGCCCTCCCTAAAAACCGAGGCAAAATACTTGTTCAGTACCTCTGCCTGCTCCCCCACCTCCTGAGCCCATCCTTCCCCAGTCCTAATCCAGGAGATCTGTGCCCCCCCCTTCCTCTTTTCCCCTATGTATCTATAAAAATCCTTTCCCCCACTACATACCTGTATATCCTTAGCCAGGTTGTGCTCCATCCTCGCCTTCGCTCCCCTCACAACCCTTGTGACCCTTCTAGCTGACAACTCATACTTCCCTCTTTCCTTTTCACCCCTGGAGCTCTTAAAACATGTGTAGGCAGCTTTCTTATCTCTTACCACCTCTTGCACCTCCCTGGTCCACTAGCACGGCTTGCTGACCCTGCCATTTTTACACCTTACCCTTGCACACAAGCTAGTAGTCTCCTGTACCCCTTTTTTAATGGCCTCCCACAAGCTACCCACATCCATGTCTGGCCTGATCTGGCTCAAGCTCCCCCTCAGTATTCTGCCCATGCCCACGAAGTCTGCCCCCCTGAAATCCATTACCACTGTGTTTGAGCAGTTGTCTTCCCCCCTAGGCACAGCATAAACCAGACTGTGTCATGGTCTCCTCCTACCAGCGGGCTACACACCTCCAGATCCCTTATCCGTCACTCTCTGCAAGGACAACGTCCAGTATCCTCTCCCCCAGTATGTTCCCCCACCTGTTGGACCAGAAAGGCAACTTGAAGCGCATCCATCATCCCCTGCTCCCTGTCTACCACTGATGTCATGGTGTCCCAGTCTGCCCACGGCATATTTAGGTCCCCCATGACCACCACCCTACCCTTTTCACGGTCACAGTGCCCTTTGATGTGCTCAACCAATTTTCCCTCCAGTTCCTCATCCATCGTGGGTGGTCTGTATACCACCCCTACTTTTAATCTTTTTCCTACCCCTGATTGTAGGGTTACCCAAGTCACTTCCACTTCCCCCCCCGCCTCCTCCACTCCTCTCACCAATATGCCATCCTTGACTATCAATGTTACACCCCCTCCTCTATCCACTTCTCTGTCCCTCCTGAATATTTTGTAGCCCTCCAAATTTAGGTCCCAATCATTCTTCGGGGTGGCCCATGTTTCCGTAATTGCTGCCACATCCACTGATGCCTCTGCCAGCATCACTTGTAGCTTGGGCATTTTGTTGCCCATACTCCTGGTGTTGGCCAGGACCATCCTCCACCTCACTCCCCCCCCCCACACAACTGACTAACTGACTAAGCCCTGCACACTCCCTATTTGACCTCTTCTGCACAGCTCTTGCATTGTGTCCATTGGAGTCCCCTGCCCTTATTTGCCACATAGACCAGGGACCTCAATCAGTCCTCCTCTCTCCAGTCCTGCACTAGTCCCTCCCCCCTTTACAAATTTAAACCCCACTTCTCGATAATGAATTTGGTGAGTTTCAGCTTTATGATCTCCTTCCCCTCTAGGTTAAGATGTAGCCTATCCCTAGCATATAACCCCTTATCATCCCATGTGTCCCCCCAATCCCCCAACAGTCCAAACCCTTCCTCCTTGCACCACTCCCTGAGCCACTGATTCACACCTCTTAGTTTGTGCTTGGCCTCCCTGGATGCCCTAGGCACCGGCAGGATTTCTGAGAAAGAAATTGAACTCCCAATAGAATGGCAGACCCTGGCTAGCACCCGGAACCTCACCTGGATTTCCAGATCGCTGTTCCCTTCCCAATCGTTTGTGCCCAGGTGTACTAGGAAATCAGGGGATCCCCTGCATTCCAAAGCTAAGGAATATAGCTGGTATTTGGGCTTGTGAATGGATAGTCCCGGAATACATTTAGCCCTGACCTGGCTGCTTGTACCCTCCCCTACTCCCTCCCACTGGATGCCCCTGGTCATGGAGTTCCCCAGCAGAATCACCTTTACCCCCCCTTACTGGCCCTTTGATCCCTTCTAGTATCTTCCTTCTATCTTCACTCAGCTTGCTCCACCCCCATTAGTCCGGGGTTCACTAGTCTGTGCGTGACCTACCGTACTCTTCCCTTCTGCATGCAGTTCCCAGTTTGCCCCCCACCTCCTGGCTGGCACAGCTGGCCCCCCGATCCCCGGACTCCCTTTTGGGCGGGTCCATATCCCTCCCTGCCCCTTGAACTGCTTTCCTCCTGCCTCCACCCCCAGACCTTGTCTCCCCTCTCCCTTCTGGCATAATTCTCCTCGTCCCCCCTCCCATCTAGCAGATATCTCCCTCCTGACCCTGGCCTCCCTAGAGTGCCCTCTACCACCTTCCTTGGCTGGCTTCTCCAGCCTGGTGTCTGCTCAGCCCCAGTTCCCTCCCTTCCCCCCACCTCCTCCAGCTTACTGGTCCCACTCTCACTGCCTGCCTTCTCCCTCCAGTGTCACTACCCCTCCTACTCCCACCCCTCCAGCAATCTAACCAAATGCTCTCTGACTGCCTGCTCCCCCCACCTTCCTCTTCTCCTGGGTAGAGCATGGTGTATCTGTTGCTAAGAGTGATGCGTGCTCCTGGCATGTTGTCTCCTGCCCCCCAACCCTCTTTATCTCCCCCTGGCCAGCCCCTCTCCTGTGGGATGTTTTCCATTCATTGCTTGTAATATGTCCTACCCCTCCGGAGTTGTTTGTAAGACGCCCTACCCCTCCGGAGTCACCATAGGGCCCGTGCCTACCTGCACCCAGGGGTATGTTGTAGTGGCCTTTCCACCCTCCATGGGGCCGTTTCCACTCCCATCCCCTCTCCCTCCCCCCTCATGGCTTCCAGTTCTCTTCTGATCCCCTCTACCTCCCCCCTAAGTCCTGCCAGCTGGAAACACACTGGACACCCTCCGTTCTTCCATGCCCAATTTAGGATTATCGCTGCCCCGCACCCCATACACCCAATCACCCTGCCGAAGATGCCCGCTCTGGCCAGCCCCGAATCCACCCTCATTTTGGTGTGAGCAGGCCTAACCACTTGCCCACCTCACGTGATCAACTATTCAATCAGCAGATATCACCATTAACAGCTTTAAAAACCCCACAGCACTATATAAATCAGCAGTTATCACAGCTCACATATAAAGCAGCACTATCTAAAAACAGCACTATATAATTAGCAGTTAAAACAGTTCACAACAGCACTCTATCACCAACAGTTATCACAGTTCACATCTATCAAATCCCACAGCCATATGTGTGGTTAGCATGTGCTCAGTGGTGTCCAAGCATACCCAGCATACGATTCTGCCTACCCCCCAAAGTTCAGCAGCAGTAAACAGTACAGCCCAGAATCCGGTCCCATACATCACGTCTCTAAGCTGCATTTAGTCATCTTTTCCTTTAATATCCTCAGCCCTCACCCACTCAGCTTGCTCCTCCCAGCTCCAGTCAGCAGCAGCAATCCAGGACACCCACAGCAGTCCAGGCTTCCCACTCACAGCCTTCCCCCCTTCAAGGCTCTCCCCCCACCGACTATTTAATATAGGTTGAGGCGGGAGTGGGTGGTGTGGGACAAACAACTCTGCAGCAGCTCCTCCCCAGCGGCTGGGCTAATGGCCTTTATAGCCCAGTCGCACAGTTGAAAATCGTGTGCTTTGCACTGATTGGCCCCACCGCTCCTTGCTCCTGAGCGGCAGCGGCCCTCCAATCACTCCTTTACTGCCGATGCACTTCCTTCGGCTGCCCAGGTCTCCTGCAACCACTGATGTGGTCCTTCTCGCTCCTGCCACCGATGCGGCCCCGGATCTCCATCCCCAACAACTCTGCAGCAGCTCCTCCCCAGCGACTGGGCTAATGGCCTTTATTGCCCAGTCGCACAGTTGAAAATTGTGCGCTTTGCACTGATTGGCCCCACCGCTCCTTGCTCCTGAGCGGCGGTGGCCCTCCAATCACTCCTTTACCTCTGATGTAGCTTCCTTCAGCCCCCCCCGAGTCTCCTGCAACCACTGATGTGGTCCTTCTTGCTCCTGCCACCAATGCAGCCCCGGATCTCCAGCCCTAACAACTCTGTGCAAATGTGCTTTAAGCAGAAAGCTCCACCACTGACACCTTTCATTATAGGTGCCACCTAGGGGCAGGTCTGGTGCAGGTGGTGAGCACTACCTGTGCTTCCATGGGACGTCTTCACGTCGTGCGCCAGATTCAGAGGTGGAGCATATAAGATTTAAAAAGTGCATCAGAGGCCTAGCAATTCACTCCTGCCAGCAAAAGTGACCACAAAACAATGCCAGGTAAAAGCATCATTTTAAAAAAAAGCATAAAAAAATCTAACTTGTCAGCGAGTAAATAGTTATGAGTGTGGCGCCATTTACTTTTTATGTTTTCTTTATATATTTAAGCCTGCAGGCTAAGAACAAGTAAACCTTTGACAAAGTACTCGTGTTTGCAGGTACAAACTCTTTTCTGTGTCAGCATAAGTGCAATAATGTACTGGTGTTGAGAAAGTAAGGTTATTTACTATCTGTATTTTTGCAGACCGCTGAGCTGTTTTGAAAAGACAGCATAACGCCTTTCAGTGGGAAACAAGTGTTTGATACAGGTAGCATTCTTTCCTTAAAAACCATGTAAAGCCTTTGGCGTTTTATTCTTTAAAATGATGATATTAATTGCTTGACAGGGTAGAATGGAAATGAAGGAATTCCATGTATGTTCAATTATTCATAGAGGTCTTTGTGATTGTGATATCTGAAAGTATATTAGTCAGGAGTGACGTTGTATAAATGCAACAATTCAAGAGATCCTGCTGACTTATTTTTTCCTGTAACAGAGTATTTAAATGGACTATCTGTATTAAATGTTGAAGGTAATCTAGAATGGTAATTAAGTAGTGAAGGACATAAGATTGCTGTATTATTATAAGGGGCTTCTATTGTGACAGCACCTATGTTTCAGTTAAGGTGATTTAAGTTGTTTTATTTTGTTTCTATTATTTTTAATTTTATTTATTTATTTATTTATTAAGAATATCGGATTACAACCTTTGAGTCAGGGACTCATTTCCAAAGGCTCCACGTCAGGGTACGATACATATCAGCATACAGTAAAGGGAACAACAGGTCACAGACCAATATGAATCAAATAGCAGGCATTATACTATATTACGGAGGGACAACAGGGTTAGTCCAGTACTGTTGGTCCCATACAGTTGGGTAGCTATACATGCCCTGAGGCGGGCTTGTTAACATCAGAGAACAGTACAATGAATATTAAGGTGAGGCCTATACTCTAGCACTTGGTGCGAGCAGTCAGGATACCAACTTCATCATCAACACACAGTAACAACAGTGGGATAAAGAGAACTCTAACCCAAAAAATCTCCAAAATCTCACCATACGTAGGCAGCTTCCTATACTTAGTAGGAGCATTGGCAGTGTCGGGTGGAGATTATGTGGTTTTTGAGGGCTATTTTGAAGGGGCCTAGTCTGGAGATAGAGGTAATGGCCAAGGAGAGCTCATTGTACCAGGATAGTGCTCTGTAGGAAAAGGACCTTTGTGCCAGGGTGGTTGTGACCCTGGGAACAGCCCACATTAATTTATCTGCCGCGCAGGTGTTTGCTGAGGTATGGGCAGCACGGAGTGAGGCAGAGACTCCAGTGGGGATGAGGCCTAGTTGGATTTTTTTGGTAAGGAGACATGTTTGATAACGTACTCTTTTATCTAGGGTGAGAATTTTTGTTAGCATGTACAGGGTGCAGCTGTGGGTACACATATCCACTCCAGCAAGGAGCCTACAGGCTTTGTTGATGGCTAGGTGGATTTTATTTAATGCAGTGTGGTCAGTGGCCGAGTAGACGGTTATCCCATAGTCTACAAGGGAGAGGACAGAGGAGGTAATAGCAATGTTTAGGGCCTTAGGAGGTAAGCAGGCTTTCTGCCAATACAGTAATCCTGTGCGAATATTTATGGCAGCGGAAAGGTTACTGACGTGAGGATGGAATGACAGGTTTGGATCGAAAGTAAGGCCCAGATATCTATATGTGTAGACCTGTTTCAGTGTGGGGAGGGTTTTTGAAAAGACTGTTAGCAGGGCATTGTAGCCCTTGCTCTGGCGGTGGGCAAAGAGCACTGATTTAGTCTTTTTTACATTGACCACGAATTTGTGGTCAGTGAACCAGTTTTCAACATGGTTGAAGGCAAGTTGTAGGAAGGACTGAAGGATTGTGGGATCCGAGTGGGAGGCATACATTACCGTGTCATCTGCGTAGAGCAGAAGGTTACATGGAAAGGATTTGGGCAGGGTATTCAGGAAGATGCTGAAAAGTAGTGGTCCAAGGTTGGAGCCCTGGGGGACCCCCGAGTGGACTGGTAAAGAGTGTGAGATGGTGCTGCTTATTTTCACACATTGGGACCTATCCATGAGATAGCTTGTGAACCAAGTGATGGGTCCAGGGGACAGGCCGGTGAGGCAAAGGGTATTCAGGAGCAGTGGGTGGGAGACTGTGTCGAACACTTTTGACAGGTCTATGAATACAGCTCCCGTTAGCAGTTTTTTATCTAGGGCATTGTGCAGTGAATTGAAGAACTCTATGAGGGCAGTGGTTGTGCTGTGACCAGCTCTAAAACCATGTTGTTCCCTACATAAGATGTCGTGTGCAAGCAGGTAGTTTGAGAGTTGGGTGGCAATGATTTTTTCTAAGGCTTTTGAGAGGGGAGAGAGAATGGAGATGGGCCTGTAATTATTGGGTAAGGTGGGGTCCCCATTCTTTAATATTGGTGTGATGGTGGCCACCTTCCAGTCAGTTGGGAACTGCCCTAGGCATAGGGAGAGGTTAAGGAGATCAGTCAGTGGGAAGAGCACCAAATCAAGTACCAGATTAAGGATTTTCATGTCAAAGGAGTCTTTGCAGTTGTTTGAGCCCCCTAGTGCTTTTTTAAGGGAAGATCTTGCTTTGTTCATGGTAATAATCCTAAGGTAGAAGGGGGGTAATTACTGTTTGGTTCTGTGGTCACAGGGGTGGGGTCGAAGAAGTTGTTTGGCAAGACTGCTTAGATTAGAAAAAGCGGCATTTAGGCCACTGGCGATGGTGAGAGGGTCCGTGGTAATATTATTGTTGACGGTTAGTTGGGAGGGAGTGGCATCCTGGATTTTCCGTTCAGTTCCTTTAGGTTGTCCCAAAACAACCTTGCATTCCCCCAGGAGGAGGCCAGTGTGGATTTGAAGTAGGTAGATTTGGCCACTCTAAAAGCCCAGGTACACTCATTTCTAGCTGTTTTATAGGCCAGCCTATCCGCCTGCACACCAGCGGCAACTGCTTTGTACCAGAGGTTGTCATGGTTCTTTAGTTGCTGGAGCAATGCTGGTGTAACCCAAGGGGCATTTTGTTTTTAAGATTGAACCTTTGTGAGTGGGGTAAATGTATCACAAGTATTGTTGAAAGTGCGGGTGAAGTAGTCAAGTGTTACATCTATGGAGGGGTGCACCTGATGGGGGACCAATCACACTGTGCAAGATATCTCTTCAGTTTAGCGAGGCCTCCAGGTAGAAGATGGCGTTGGGTAAAACTGCTTGGTTGGGGTAGTTGCCGCTGACATGACCAGGTGAAGAGAATGGGGGAGTGATCACTTAAAGAGTCTGGGAGTACAGTTAGGTTTGAAATTCCATTTGGGTGATTGGTGAGTAGGAGGTCGATTAGGGAGCTAGAACCATTTCTGGGATTTACCTTGGTTGGCTGGTTAACTAACTGGGCTAGGTCTAGTGCTGACAGTGTGTCTCTTATAGGGGAGGCCGAGCTTGATAACCAGTTCACATTAAGATCCCCCAGGATAATGTGCTCTGTTTTAGGTGGGAAGCTGGAGATATAGTCAGCCAGAGATTGAATAGCTGAGGCTTGTTTATGTGGTGAGATGTAAGCCACCGTAATAGTTACAGGGGCTCTGGTAGGGTCTGGTGTGATTTTTAGTGTCAGTGCCTGTGCCCTGTGATTCAGTGAGAGTGTCGGTAGGCTTTGGCATGGAAGCGAGTCCCTCCCCGTTTGCCAATTCTGTCCGCTCTATAAGGGGTGAGGCCAGGGAGTGCAACAGAGGAGTCTGGGGCCTTATTTGACAGCCAGGTTTCAGAGGGGGCTAGGACATCTGGTTGATGCAGCTGCATCCAGCATTGTAGAGGTGCTAGTTTTTTAGGTAAGCTGCAGATATTCATTGCAGCTATACTTAGTCCATGGTGCGAGGTGCTAGGACTGAGTGAGATGGGGCCTGGATTGGGGTGGATATTGCCAGACATAAGGAGCAATAGAGTAAGGATTCTGAGGAGGGCCAGTGCTCTCTGCTTACTGATGTTGGCATGTTGCTTTTTAGTTGAGGTGCCGCCTATGCAAGGGATAGCCAGGGAGATGAGTGTAGGGAAGGAGAGGAATGCACTGGGACATGGTAGTTGGTGTTGAGAGGATAGAGCTGGGCGATGAGTTGGGGGGGTGCAGTGGAGTTACCATGAGAAGTAGAGTAGGTGGGAGCCGGTGTTGTGCCAAGGGGGTGTCAGAGGGGTGACCCATGGGTGAGGGACAGGGGTGTCCCTGGAGGAGGATGACAGAGGCAAGGAGTAGAGCAAGCATTCCAGTGCTGGTGTGCTGCTGTCACAGGAAATGCCAGGGATTTGAGAAGTAGTGGGGAAACTGTCTGTGGTGGGATACGGAGGGGTTATTGGGAGAGAAGTAGGAGGGAGAGTAGGAAGGAGCAGAACAAAGGTTAAGCAAAGAGAATTAGTGGTTAGGGAGTGTATGACAAGGCTGCCTCAAGTGGTGAGGTGATATAGTCTGCAAATGGCAAAGTGGGCTGGTTGGTTCAGTTCCACGTGATTGCCTCAGCCCTTATGCCCTATATAAGGGCGTGTCGACCAAGAGTGGTGGTGGGGGCGGTGGGGAGCCAACACGCAGCATCAGTGGGGCTAACACCAGTACTATCTGCGCCACAGTTCTGAGGCTTAACTGTTTCAGCGCTCCGTTCCGTACCTGCTTGTGGGTTTTCGGGGGGGGCAGAGGGTGCCTGCAAACTGGCCCTCATGACCTCCATGGACCCTCGTTTGGATCCTACTGTAGTCCGTGGAAAAGAGCAGGTAAGACTATTATTTATACAGAGCTGCAGGGGGAGGAGTTCAGAAACAATGCCTATGCTTGAGATTTGGCTTATCCCTGATGTGTACCCAGACAACATTAACTTTAGAATTTTTTAACAGATTCCAACATGCCTCCGATGCAAATAATATTACTTTTTCCTGAATATGTTAGACAGCGTTTGCTACAGACAGTCACAATTAAAGCTATCAGGATTATTAGTGCAGTCACAGTTAAAGCTATCGGGGTACTAGGTAATTTCAGATAGGACAGGAAAAGAATAAGAATAAAAGAAAGCAATTCCCTAAGGGTCCTTAAAGCAAATTTGTAAAGGCATAAGTTAGTACTGGTAACAATGAAATTCTTGGTGACAATTAAACTATCTCTATAGCTGGGCCGACAGAATTATTTAAAGTAAAAAGGGGCCAAAACTCTAACACCAGTCCAATCTGCACCACAGTCCTGATGCTTAACTGTTTCCATGCTCCTTTCCATACCTGCTGATGGGTTTTGGGGGTGGGGAAGGGTGCCTGCAAACTGGCCCTTGCAACCTCCGTGGACCCTCGTTCGTATCCTGCTGTAGTCTGCTGGTGGGTTTTCGTGGGTGGGGGAGGGCGCCTGCAAACTGGTCCTCGTGACCTCCGTGGACCCTCGTTCAGATCCTGCTGTAGTCTGCTGGTGGATTTTCGGCGGGTGGGGGAGGGTGCCTGCAAACTGGCCCTCGCGACCTCTGTGGACCCTCATTTGGATCCTGCTGTAGTCTGCTTTTGGGTTTTTGGGGGGTGGAGGAGGGCACCTGCAAACTGGCCCTCGTGACCTCTGTGGACCCTCGTTCGGATCCTGCTGTAGTAAAGAAGAGAAGAAGGTGGGAGTCATTTCTGGTTTGATTCATATAAAAGTGAAGTTGAAATTTAACATGAAAGGTATTAGGATGTACAGTATATGAAAGGATTTTCCCTATTCTCTTCTATATATTTATATTATTTTTTAATGAAATGTCCTTTGTTTAAATAACTGTATTTATATTTATATTTAGAATAATCAGTCTTCCCTGATGAAGGAATGTTCCGAAATTTTGGATTTTTTTATGACTGGATGGAATAAATATGAATATTAATTAAATAAACTTTGTAGTTTGTTTCCTAGGGTGAGTGGGCTGATATTCCAGTAATCTTTTTGTTTCAGTCCCCATAAAGGTAAATGAATGTTCACTTTTGTTCTGATATTTGGCTATATGTGCTGCTATAGCATATGTCAGGTCACCTTTCTCTATTGCCCTGACATGTTCATTGACCTTTAAATTAAGGGATCTTTTTGTTTTAGCAATATAAAACGCATTGCAGCTACACATAGCCATGTAAATAATGCCCTCTGAATTGCAGGTGATTAGTTGACTTATCTTGTAAGTACACCCTGTATTCTGATTTACAAATTCTTTACTTTGTTTCATATTCACACATGTATTGCACCTCTTACATGGAAAACAGCCTGTTGCAGCCGTATCTAACCATGTCCCTGCTGGTTTCCAATCTATAAAATGACTATGCACTATTTTGTCAACCAGGGTTGGTGCCCTTTTATAGGCCATTTGTGGTGGCACTGAAGCTATATCACATAGATCAAGGTCACTGTTCAAGCCATTCAAGTGCGTCTTTGTTATTTTGTCAATTTCTCCTGCCTGAGAAGAATATGGGATAATAAAGTTAAACCTCATTTGCTCCTGGTGTGTGGCCCCTGGTTCTTCTCCCTCAGCAAATTATCTCTCTCCTGATTGGCTGCAAAAGTTCTCCCTTCATTAATATTTTTGTTGCTATAGCCTCTCTGTTTTAACCTGGTACTTAAAGCTTCAGTATCTATTTCAAAAGCCCCTATATCACTGCAGTTGTGACGTACCCTTAAAAATTGTCCCTTTGGTATATTTCTAATCACATGCCATGGGTGGCAACCATCCACATGCAGAAGTGTGTTGCCATCAGTAGGCTTTCTGTATATGCTAGTAGAAATTTCAGTTTCATTATCTTTCACAATCAGCAAATCAAGAAAACATATCTTTTCCTTTGAAGCTTCGAAAGTGAACTTTAAGTTATTTGTAATTTCTAAATACTTTACAAATTCTTGTAACTCACTAATGTTGCCTTCCCAAAGAAAACACAAATCATCGATGTAACATTTCCACATCATGATTTTAGCAAAAAAGGGGTTTCTGATGTTGTCCAACACATATTCATTTTCCCATATACCCATATAGATGTTAGCTATTGATGGTGTGCATGTTGCCCCCGTCACTGTCCACCTAATTTGTAAATACATCTCTTTGTTAAATAAAAATGCATTACCTTTCAACACAAATTCCAACAATTTTAGCAAAAAGGTAGTACTTGGCTTAGCCCCCTCCCCCCTGGAATTCAAAACACCTTCTGCAGTGTCCAGTGACCCATCATGGGGAATGTTCGAATATAGAGCCTCCAAGTCCATTGTAGCTAAATAACAGTACTGGGGCCCTTACTATTCAGCCTCTTCCTAAATAATCTTTCTGAAGCCTGTGACACTAAACTGATACTTTACGCAGACGACGCTGTACTTCTCACCAGCAGTTCATCAATAGTCGCCCTCCACTCTGAGCTGCAGGCATCCTTCTACAAGCTGGAAGACTGGTTCTGTAGCCATAAACTTCTATTTAACTACAAAAAGACCACGGTGATGCTCACAGCCAGCCCACAGCACAAAAAGAAGTTCCATCTCCTCACCACCTCCAATAAAGTCAGTGAGCCGCTAGAACAAGTTCACTCCTTCAAGTACCTGAGGGTCACCATTGATGACTCCCTCACCTTCACCCAACACATCAACACAGTGAACACCAAGCTGGGTGTACTCTATAGGCATAAAAATTATCTCACTCCAGAGGCCCTCCGTCTCTCAGTCTCCAGCTCCATCCTTTCTAACATCGACTATGGATTGGTGGTCTACGGTACAGCAACAGACACTGCACTAAAAAGGATTCACAGTGCCCTCAACAAGGCATGTAGGCTCATAATGACTGCAGATCAAAATACCCACACCTGCTCCTTATACGAGGAGACCAATTAGCTGCCACTAAAGAACATGATTATATTCCAAAAATGTCTCCTTGGAAAAAAAGACGCTAATGGGTAACCTCCCCGTGCATTTCTAGCATCCTAACACCAAGTGCTACCAGCTATACCACCAGAGGCAGGATGAGGGGGGCCCTATCATCACCTTTCCATTGAACTGTGCAGGGACAGCGTGCTTTCAGCCATAGGCCTCTAATGCTCACCATGAAACTTAGTGCACATTCTAAAACTCCCACTGCATCTACAATTCAAAAATGGCCTAAGACAACACCTTCTTACTAGGACAGTTTGTGACTGCCACTCGGACTCTAACACCCAAAATGCCCACTCACCCACACTTTCCTTCCCCTTCCTTTTAACCCCACTTTTCCCCTTGCCCTATCCCTCTGTCTTCCTCTCCCCTCTGTGCCTTTTCCTCCACTGGATCAACCCTAAAACCAACCTACTACCACTAACTCCCAACCTCCTAGATAAAGCCACTTCATTTGGCCTCCCACTCTCCCCCCAGTCTCCCCTCCCCCTCACCTTGACTCCTCCTCAGACTCTCACACTAGGTGTCACACCTCTAACTCCTTCGCTACATATAAACACTGTCCTTTACCCTAGTTGAATGCTCTTTACGCTGTACTATCACCATTGGTACTATTAATGACATTGTAACCTTATTGTATACTAGCTACCTGCTATTCGGGTAGTGTATATAAACTGTTTGTTATTGTTGTCATTGTCACTGTTTGTCGTGGAACCTTTGTAAAAGAGCTCTGAGCTCAAAGGTATGATCTGAATCTCTAAATAAATAAATAAAATAAATAAATAAACAAACAATCTTTACTTAGTTTCAAGTAATTCAGAAATCTTAATACATCATTAGTGTCCTGTAAATACGATTGCAAAGAATTTACAAATGGGCATAGATGGGAATCCAGCAACTGTGAAAGACTTTCAGTAATAGAGCCAATACCACTAACTATAGGAAGGCCGGGCTGGTAGACCATAGATTTATGTAGTTTTGGTAGTATGTAAAATGTTACTCTAACTCGAGATTCTGCTATTTAAAATTCCATTTCTTTTTTACATATTTCCCCTTTCCCAAAAGCTTCCTTAATACATTCATCAATACTGCACTTGAAATCACCAGTGGGATCTGCTCTTAGTTTAGCATAAAACTCCTGGTTCCCTAATTGTCTCTCTGCTTCGCTTATATAATCCATTTTATTCATAGTCACCACACAACCACCTTTGTTCACCTTTTTAATAACAATAGCAGTATTCTTTTGTAAGGAGGCAACTGCCAGTCTCTCTTGTCTTGTTAGGGTGTTAAAAGGAACGCTTGGTGGATTTTCAAAAAGTGCATCTATATCAGTCTCTACCAGTTGTTTAAAGATTTTAACTGCCACACTCGGTGGCAGATTTAAAGTAGAAACCAATCTAAAGGACTCAGTTCTTCCATTAAAGTCATTCAAGTTCATGCTGTCGTCTGAAATATCCTTATTGTAAAAAAATGACTTAAGACTCAAGTTCCTGCAAGCCCAATTTATGTCCACCATTGTTTGAAACTTGTTAGCTGGCACAGTTCGGGCAAAGTTCAGACCTTTATTTAAAATTGAGATCTCAGGTTCAGTTAGTTCATAATTCGTCAAGTTAATTACCTGAACATCTTCTGTGCTTCCTTTGATGCTCAACACCCTTTTGAGTATTCTTTTTCGGCTTCTTCCTAAGCTACCTTTAGCCAAGGGAATTATTCCTGTGGCACCTATAGGCGTGGAACCCTTCACTACTGTTCCTCGCCATTTTACCCCTACAGGGTGGTGTATCTCATTGATAGAGAGGTGAACAGCCACAATGTATCTAAGTCACACAAGCATACATCATACCAGTTGCGTAAGCACATTGAATTGCAAGGCTATGCCTGTAGTTCAATGGGCGGAGCAACAAACCACTCCCCCATCAGGCCATTAAAGGCCACTCCCCCTAGCTAGTCCAGGATTCATTTCTTCCATTGCCCCACCATCCTTCCCTTCTCCTCCAGCAGTGCATCGCTATTTTCCATGGGCTTCTTCCTAAGCTACCTTTAGCCAAGAGAATCATTTCCACGGAACCTATAGGGGTGCAACCCTTCACTAGGGTTCCTCGCTGTTGTACTCCTACAGGGTGGTATATCTCACAGACAGAGAAGCAAACAGCCACAATGTATCTAAGTCACACAAGCATACATCATACCAGTTGCGTAAGAACACTGAACCAAATTTAAAAGGTTTGTAGAGACTGCCTCAGAGGATGAATATCTGAATGTTAAGGTTCATTGGTAAAAGGATGGTCGTACCATTAGCCTCCAGATGTAGGGGTTCAGCATAGAACTACCTACTCAACCATACTCCTTCTGAAGAACTACCATCACTAAAGAATGCCCTGCATAGGCAGTAAGCTTGCATACTGAATATACATGTCAACTCGTGGCAGTGAGGTACTATGAGGCCCTCACCTTGTGAAGGGGGCTTTCCAGGGTTCTAACAGTTCTCTGAGGGGACAACAGGGCACACAGGAAGCTGGGCCAACTTAAGCAGTTCAAAAGGCAGTTCTTCAATTGCCCTAAAAGACAAAGAACCTCAGCACAAATGGATAGTTATTTTGTTGACCTTATGTACTTGTACTTTAATAATAGTATGCATAGAATGACTTTTTTTCACATGTTCTGAGAGAACAATCTTTCTATCTTTTCCTGCATCATTGCAGGGATTCCCCATTCATGTAGATCCCAGTAAGGTATATGGAGCCCGATATTCAAAACACTGCCCAGCACAAAACCGAGTTTGCCTGTGCAAACTGGGTTGAGTGCATATAGGCAATATTGAAAAGCCCGGTTAGTGCAGGCAAACAGGTTTGCACCAGGGCAAATGTCAGAGGGGGGTGCAATGTAAATGAAGGGGAGTGGACCTGAATATTGGCACAGTCCAATGTTCAGAGTATGTGTGCCACACAAGGAGGTTTTGACCAGTCCCCTTGCGCGGCGCACATACCACCCATAGAAACCCTGACTTACTCCTGCACAACCCTAGCAGTTGGCAGAAGAAGTACAGTGGTCCCTCACCCCAAACACAGTAATCCCTGATGTTCAGTGGTCCCTCTCCCAGCTGATCACCTTTCTGATGTACAGTAACATAATTCCCTGGTGGCTAGTGGTCCCGCCCACTGCTGATCACCAGCCCATAGATAAAAAAAAAGTTCCCTGGTGGTTAGTGGTCCATCCCCCAGCTGATTGCTGGCCTGTTGACAAAAAAATAAATCTCTCTGGTGGTTAGTGTTTCCTCCCCCCCCCCGTCAATTGCCAGCCCCATGATTAAAAAAAATGTCCCTGGTGGCTAAGAGTTCCTCCATTCCTGATCCGCCAGTTTTATTATAATTAATGGTCCCTGGTGGCTAGTGGTCTCCCCTCACTAACCCCAATACTTTGTATATGTGGTACTAACTCCCTGGTGGTCTAGTGGTGCCCCCCAACCCTTACCCGCCCATATGATATATAGATCTGTCCCTAGTGGTATAGTGGACACTCTCCCTATCCCAACCTTCCTGTATGCTAAATAAATCTGTTCCTAGTGTCTAGTGGACCCCCACCCCTCCATTTGGGCAGGTAGTACCCCGCAACCCTGCTCCCCCTATCCTATCCCCGAGCCATTGACCGGCAAAGCCCTCTGCTCTCCACCATGGCCGTCCAATGACTGAACTATCAATGAGCACATACTGTATACAGTTTGCGCTCATTGATTAACAGTTTTCAGTCAATGAGTGTGTACTGTACATAGTACTGCTGATTGACAGCTCGTTGGTGGCAGGCCATGGTGGAGAGTGGAAGGCTGTGCCGGTCACTGACTCGGGAATGGGATAGGGGAGCGGGTTGGTGGGGCACTACCTAATGGGGTGGATGGCCACTAGACACAAGGGCTAGATTCATTTAGCATACGGGAAGGTCAAGATAGGGACAGGGGTCTACTATATCACCAGGGACCGGTCTATATATTATGTGGGTGGGTATGGGTTAGGAAGAGGGGGACCACTAGACCACCAGGAAGTTAGTACCACTTATACAGGGGATTGGGGTTTGGAAGGGGGGACCACAAGCCAACAGGGATAGTCAATTATGATAAAACTGGTGGATCAGGGATGGGGAGGACTGCTAGCCACTAGGGACTTTTTTTTTTTATAATGGGGCCGGCAATCAGTAGGGGGAGGGAACTCTAACAGCCAAGGAGATTTTTTTTTTTTTTAATCAATGGGCCAACAGTCAGTGGGGGGAGGAACCATTAACCACCAGAGAACTATTTTTTTTTTTTTATATATCAACAGGCTGGCGATAGGCAGGGGGGACCACTAGCACCAGGTAAACATTACTTTGGCACTTTGGGATGGTGATCGATGGTGGGGGAACCACTAGCACTAGGGATAGCTCTCAGGTAATGGGCAATCAGGGGCAACGATGCATAGTCCAGCCTTACTCTCCATGCAAATTAGCCCATAATTGGCACGCAAAGGGTGCCTTATCTTCTTGCATGCCCAATGGGCTCACTTGCATAGGTCTGTCAGAGAATGGGAAATTTAGCGCGGGTGCAATCCAATTTGCTGCACTATTTTGGGGACCATGTCTGCCCCATCCTAGGTGGCTTAATGCTGGGTCTCAATGGTCTTATATTCATTAGAATAGCACTGATGCACTATTCTACTGAATATAGCAGTTTTGAACACCAGGGCAACTACAGAGGGCAGGGCAAAGTTTTGCCCTCTGCTTTTCCCAGATTTGAATATTGGGCCCCTGGTGTCTTTAAATGAAGCAGTGGGATCATGTGATGGCAGAGCCTTTGCTATACCCTCTATTTCATCTATGGTATTTGATCTAAACAATGTTCCAAAACCATTTTCTTAATAGGTCTGAAATATGCTCCATGACAAATGAAGCTATTTTGTGCCAAGACTTTTGCTACAAGATTTACAAATCTTTGTAGATATCATTTATTGTGTGTCAGTGCTATTAACATTTGATTTTCAAGCACCTGTTAGGACAATTAAGTTAAGACTAGAGTGGGCATTTATTATATGGAATACGGTACTATAATAATTTGATGTCACATTTGATATGAATATAGTGTATAGAGGAATGCTGTTCTGACTGGATTTTCATCCTAAGCAGAATGCTGTTGTACCACAGTGTAAAGGTCATGGCATGTGGTTGTATCCTTCTGGGGTACAACCACGTTCCATGAGAAAAAAATGACCACAAGCCCACCTGGCCATTCACTGCACCTGAAAAGAACTGTGTGAACATCTCACTCAAAATACAACAGAATTTTTGAGATGGCCACCGCAGTCTTGTCAAAAGAGTGGAGGAACACAGGCAGAGGGCTATGTTTAGCTGATGCTAAAAGGGAGAGTGGCCATGCAAAATACAACAGAAGTATCTGGATAAAAAAAAACAAAACAAAAAAAAACCTAGTAAATACGAATGCACAGAGTGTATAGATAACAAAAACAGAAAGCCATATTGAGAAGCAGTGCACTCATTTAAAATATTAATTCATTCAGTGTTTCAACAGTTTACTCAGTATGTTAGAATGTCCACAAGCGAGACAACTTCTGGTTCAGAGTTACTTAATAACAGTAAAGAAAAACAAAGAAAAATGTATTCACTTGTGTTGAACTTTATTTAAAATGTTTACCAGTTGTTGCTCTACACACTATAAAAAAAGACAGGTTGGGCAAAGTCATGCACAACCAGCCTGTGCTGCCACCTTGAGGTTCAGATTCCTATTGACTTCTTGAGCTTCGTTCTCGATGTCAACTGGAATCTGAACCTCTTGGTGGCAGAACAGGCTGGTTACACATGGTTGCCCAATCAGTATTGTCCATTTAATAGTCGGTGTGTTTCTGTAACCTCACCTGATGAAGCTCTATGCAAGCAAAGTGCTGGGGCATTTGGGAGCCCACCATTTTGTGCACTGGTGAAGGTATTAAACACATTTTGCATTAAGCATTTCCAGCACGTGTTTTGAGCGTAAGTCTTTTCTTTCAATCTGAAAACAGAAGACACAGACACATGCTTTGTCCTTCTCATGATTCATCAGTGTGCCTCATCTATATTGTATCTCAACCTAGAGGAAGGGCAAAGAAGCTAAATGATGGTCTTGTGGGTTTGGGTCATGGTGAATCCAAACAAGGAAAGCAACCTAAAGAAGAAATAACCTCAGCATAAATACACTGACACAAGGGTTACCTAGAAAAAGCATTGGCAATAAATCCATGTTTCAAAGAAATACAAATGTACACATATCCCAACAATACAAAGCATTATTGGACATACATACATATACATGTATGTGCAAATCCCCATTAAATAATTTAAACAGGTTCCACTTTAAGCAGGAATGTATGGTACCTAATGGGCCATTGATGAAGGGTCACATTGTTTGGACCAGAAGCATAAGGACTTTCCTGTTCCAAGCTCTATTTTGCAGCATACTCATTAAATTCTGCACTTTTGGCATACTTCATACTGCAGACTAAGGAGTTGTCTTTGCTCTGTAGAGATCTCCTGTGTGTGTGTGTGTGTGTGTGTGTGTGTGTGTGTCCTATTCAGTTTTTGAGGTGCGGATCAGGAAGTTGTTAGAGGACTTTGGTGCTGGATTCAGTGAAGCTATCAGCTTAGATGCGGGTTCCACTGAAGCTTCTGCGAATCCAACGGTTTCCTTTACAGTCTTGACCAGGTTTGGTACTTGGTCTGAGGTGCAGTATTTTGTGGTGAGTGACTGTGGGTCTTGCTCCATGGGGTACTGTGGGTCAGGTTCACCCTGTGATGGAGCCTCAAATTCATTGTCTGATGCTTCGTGGTGCTTTGAGTGAGGGGATGAAGGGACTGGCTGTGTGTTTTTTGGTGCAGTCCCTGGTGGCGCTCTAGTTGGGGAAATCTCTGCCAGTTATTGCAGCATGGCCGTCATGAATTGTTGCTGCTACTGTATCAATGTGTTTGCAGTCTGCTGGTTTTGTATGAGCAAGGCTGCTGTGTCCAGCTGGGAATTGTCCCTAGAGAGGGTACTGGTTGGAGCTGCCCCTGATGTGCTTTGGTCCTGCTCTGATCGATCGGAGCATGCAGACATTTCCTCATCCAGGCAGTCGGGGCAGAGGTGACTCATGTTTGCTGGTAGAAGTGGGATTTTGCATGTCTTGCATACCTTTGTTTTCACCATTGTTCTCTGCAGAGACATAACAGGAGGGAATTTGTTTACTGTGTTGCTAAAGTTGGCCCTATCCTGCCTATATCTTGCTGATGCTATCCTGGCAGAGATAGAACTGCTAAAATGGCCGCTTCACAGGACTACTAAAATGGCTGCTGAGGGTTAGGCCCCGCATTGTAGCTCTATTGCCTAACTTCAGAAGAGAGAGTACATCTCTATTTATTTATTTGTTCCCTCCGCTAGTTGCAGTGTCCCCTTGTTGTCCTGCTCTGTTATGTTCTTTTTTCCCCTTAGCAGGTCATGTCAGGCATTCCGTTGGTCTGCCTGTCCTGCATGAGTCACGCATGCATTGTAGTCCAATTCCTCAATGCGCATGCGCGAGACTCAAATGTTTCCCTGTGAATCCTCGGGGAAGACACCGCGGGAGTTGGGCAAATGGCCATCTCTACTGCCTTGTTGGGTGCTGCCCTGGACTGCCCTGTAGGTTCCAGCTCAGGTAGGACTTCAGTTTGCTCCGTTTTTGTCAGTGGCTGGCAGACTTCCCTACAGCCGCTAGCAGGGGCTGTACGGTGCTGCCCACCATGCCAGTGAACCTAGAGCACCCCACTAGTAGGGGAGTGTTCTGGTGATATTGCAGCCTGGCATGGAGTTGTAACTGGACCACTGCCTGAGCGGTCCGGTTCTGTGTTCTACCTGTTTGCGATATTTTGCCACCAGAATGTGCCCATCGCTATTCTGTCTGCTGCTGGATCTGTTATTCTGTGATTGCAGTTCATTTCTGCAGCCTAGGGAATCTGTGCCCTGGGAATGAATTTGAGACCCAGTGGGTAAGGTATGGAGTGCCTCAGAGATTTCTCCCCACAATGAGTACTTGGAGTGCATTTTTCTTATTTTGCCAAATAGCCACTGGCAAAATCTTCAAAGGCTGTAAATGGAAGACACAGACTTGTGTTCCACCCTTCTCAGGAATCATCAGTGTGCCTCATCTGTATCTCAGTCCAGAAGAAATTCCATTAAGATCTGGTGGGGTTAGGCCATAGTGAACCCAACTTAGGAAAGCAACATAAAATACAAAGAACCTCTGCACAGTAGTACTAAGACAAGGGTCACTCAGAAAGGGTACAGGCAATAAAGCCAAGTTTCAAAAAAATACAAAATCACACATATCCCAAAACCACATGGAAAGTATATTTTATTTTGTTATTTATTTAAAATGTTGGTAACTGGGAGAGGTACACCGAGCTGAAGCTCATTTCTGGGATGTGACCCAGGGGAAAGGGGAAAGGGGGTAGTGCAAAAATAAGACTGATTAACAATTTAAATAACGCATACAGGTAATAGAAACATAAGGCGCATGAAATTACAATGAAGTGAGTAGTAAGGATTGAATTAGTGCATGGGTTTTACACAACTAAGTGGATAGGCAGAAACCATAAAAAGTACTGTAGGTAATATAAGCAGGAAATGAGGGAGAGCTCCTGTGAAAAGTGGAGCAAAACAAATGAGGTATGCAAATAGCAAGCAGACAGGTGAGGAGAAAGTAAAGTGCATAAAGAGAAAGGTTAAGTAGGGGTAGAGAGAGCCTCATCCCAACTGCATGGAGGACGAAGGACAGGTGCAAGGGGAAGGGGGAATTGGGAAAGAATATGTTTTAAACAGTGCAGAGAAGGAGCTAGACAGAAGGAGCTTGGAAGAGAGTTCCAGAGGAAGAGGAGATGGTAGGACAAGGCTCTCTGCCCAAAATTGGAAAGAGGATGGAAGAGAGAGAAGGTACAGGGGTCTCTAGAGCTTAGTGAATAGGAAGAGGGAGAGGAGAGGTAGGAGGGGAGGGATTCAAACCAGAATCTGGAGATAAGACTGGGGATGTGGTGCTAGGGAAGGGAGAGGGAGGAGTAGAGGGAACAGTGGTATGTGCAGGGGAGGTGGAACATTAGATGCAAAATGGCAAAAGGCATTAAAGAGGGAGTCCAGTCTAGAGGGAGATGAGGCAGGGGTGGAACCAAAGACCACACTGGCATAGTCAAAAACAGGGAGGATCATCTTAATGAGCAGCTCACAGTGGACAATAGGAGAGAGGGTCTTTGTTCCAGTACAAGGCTCCTAGCTTGAGATGGCGTTTGGAGTGAATGTAGTCGATATGGGAAGAGATGTCACGTCGACTGACCAACCAAACACCAAGATATTTGAAGGCAGGACCACATCAAGGGTGGTGCCATCAGGGGTGGTGGGGGGGGAGTTGGCTACTTTCAGTGTGGTACCGAATGTCATGGACAGAGTTTTCTTGGTGTTTGCCTTAAGCCTGGAGCCAGTGTAGAACCCTCAGAAAGTCACTCTGCAGCTGAGACACCACCTCTGGAGTTGATGGTCCAGAAGCATAGAGGACAGTATCGTCAACATACATTTGGATATGGGAGGAGACACAGATAGAGGGAAGGTCATTAAGAAAGATTGAAAAAAGGACAAGGCCCATAATGGAGCCTTGAGGGATGCCTGCTTGAAGGGAAAGTTGGGGAATAGGGTGTTTCCTGCCTGGACACATTGTGTACAGCCCATAAGATAAGACCTAAACCAGTCCATGACATGGGTTGAGAAAGGTTTGGATAGAAGAAGAGGATGAGACACAGAATCAAAAGTTTTAGCTAGGTCAATAAATATGGCAGCAGAGATGTGTCAACGGTTCATGACTGAGAATAGCATCAGTGACACGGAGGAGGGAATTGACAGTAGAGCGATTTTTTTCTGAAACTGGATTGAAATGGAGAGAGGAAGTTTGAGGCGTTAAAGAAATTAGTAAGTCTAGAGAATACAACAGACTTTTGCAATTTGGCCATGTAGGGGAGGAGCGATATAGGTCTGTAGTTGCCAAGAGTAGAGGGACTGCCCCCTTTGTGAAGGGGAAGTATCCTGGCAACTTTCCATGCATGAGGAACAGTGTCTTGAGTAAGATGAACAGTGCCTAAAGTAAATGAGAGGTTCAGCAAGTGGGAGAGAGGAAGAGCAATAGCAAGGGCAGAGATCCGGAGAAGGTGGGGGTCAAGGCTGACCAGGCTGGATTTGTGGGGGTTGGGTGAAAGGAGGGCATGGAAATCTTCCTGCACTGAAAAAGGAGAGAAGCAAAAGCTTTTAATGGGGAGGATGCGGGATAAGCAAAAGGTGGATGGACCGGGTTTGAGGGGCGGGTACAAGTGATGAAGAAGGAGATGAGTATTGAGGCAACAGAGAAGGGCTCCAAGACAGGTGAACCATTAACCAGCAGGGTAGGAGGGAAAGCTTTGGAGGGGTATCAAAGAGGGAGTGGAGAGCCTGCCAGAAGTTGGAGAGGGAGCTGAGGTATTTTTGCAGGGCCATGTTGAAGTATTGTGCTTTCTCAGCTCTAATAACCTTCATACAGGTGTTTCTTAAGCACCTATACAGCTGGACATCAGAGGGGGAGAGGGAGGATTTGTAGAGCACCCAGGTGAGATCACAGAACTTGCAAAGCTGGAAGTATATGCAAATTCCCATGAAAGAATTTAGACTGGTTCTGTTTTAAGCAGGAGTATTTGGTGCCAAAGTGCCTCTCACACAGCAGTGACCTAGAACAGAAGACACATACACGTGTTTAGTTATTCTCAGGACTCATCAGTGTGTCTCATCAGTATCTCACCCCAGAGGATGGGTGTACCAGACATATGATGGTCTTATGGGTTTGGGTCATGGTAAGCCCAAAACAGGAAAGAAATCTAAAAGACAAAAAAACATTATTCACCTGACACCATTGAACAGTAAGAGGTTTACTTATACATCAACAGAGCTGTGTGATTTTTTTTTTAATGCAAAATCCTCTCATTAGTTGCATATTTCACACTTGTGCAATTTTGCTATATTCTGCCATGCACCAAATTCTCAGAATGCAGAGAAAACACAAAATTTTGGGGGAAAAAACAAGTTAATGTGAAATGTTTCCTTCCTTGTGGAAAAAAAATAAGTATTTCCCACAAAGCAGTCCTTAATTCATGGAAAAATCTTCAAGTTGCACAGAAAAAAACCTCTCAAGTCCTGGGAAAAAGTCTCAGATTGCCAAGTGTATGAAATGTAGATATTGATAACATTTTCATAACATTTTTCTGCATTTTGCAAAATTTGAAAAATGAAACAGCACACTTGCACAACACTATACAGCAGAAGGTAGCATGTTCAGGTTACGCACAGGAGAAACAAAGGGGAAGTAGTAACTGCACTCTAGCTGGGTAGTGGGGTGAAAAGCTGGTGGTGGCTAGTCCCAAGACAAACCAAGTAGCCAACACAAACCTTATGGCAGTATATTGCAAAGCTGGAAGTATACGTAAATTCCCATGAAAGAATTTAGACTGGTTCTGTTTTAAGCAGGAGTATTTGGTGCCAAAGTGCCTCTCACACAGCAGTGACCTAGAACAGAAGACACATACACTTGTTTAGTTATTCTCAGGACTCATCAGTGTGTCTCATTAGTATCTCACCCCAGAGGATGGGTGTACCAGCCATATGATGGTCTTGTGGGTTTGGGTCATGGTAAGCCCAAAACAGGAAAGAAATCTAAAAGACAAAAAAACATTATTCACCTGACACCATTGAACAGTACGGGGCAGTTCTGGAGATCCAATCTCCGCAAAGACATAGACAGGATGGAAGCTGTCCAGAGGAGGGCAACTAAAATGGTGCAGGGTCTGCACCGGAAGACATATGAAGAGAGACGAAAGGAGCTTAATATGTATAGCCTCGAGGAAAGGAGGGAGAGGGGGGACATGATAGAAACGTTCAAGTACCTCAAGGAATCAACAAAGTCCAGAGGGTAGCATCTTTCAAAAAGGGTGTGCAAGAACAAGAAGGCACAATTTGAAGATAGAGGGGGCAGCTCAGAGGTAATTTAAGGAAGTATTTTTTCACAGAGAGGGTTGTGGATGCATGGAGCGGCCTTCGGAGGAGAGGTTGTGGAGTCAAAATCAGTGGTGGAATTCAAGCATGCATGGGACAGTCATAAGGCAATTCTAGGGGGTTGGGGTAGGAAGAAGTAGGCTGCTGGTTAACTAGGATTTGCAGCTTATCCAGTAGGTAGGGAAATGGGCAGACTGGGTGGGCCAAGCGGTCCTTATCTGCCATCAAATTCTATGTTTCTATGTTTCCATATTCAAAAAGGACTAGAAGCTGCTATGCAGATCATGTAGGTTTTAATGGCTGGTGCCAACAAGGTCATAAGTGCAGATAAATAGATAAATCCCAAACAGTAACATCACCTTAAAATAATCAAATGCTAAGAACAAATGTGCAGGATACATTATCAAACCCAGACCCTCCTTAAAAGTCACCCCAGTGCATCAGCTCCTACAGTGAGCCTTTCTCGGGGGGGGAAGCATATTACACAGTCTGGCTTTGGCAACTATGAACTGTCATCACTAAGAACTTCATATTGGGGTTTTAGGCTTTGGGGTCCCCAGCAGGAAGCCAGACAGATGTACCAGAGCCATGGGTAGGGGTTTCCACATCAGACAACCCCTCTCAAAACACTGTTACCTTTACTGGACACTAAATTATATGAAATGTTATAGTAACACCTACAGTAGGTATACCTGTTATTGGTGCAAAGCCCACATTTCCTCCTGTCCTAATATTGTGAGGCCCTATTGACTCCATGCAAGGGTACTCCTTCAAGCTGTTTCTGGGGTTACCAGCAGGCCAGCATACACTCCCCCTTTCCATACTGCATTATTCTCTTCACCCATGGGCTGCCATCAGGCCTGCAATGGGCAATAAGGATACCCAAGTGATGGAAATCTCCAACCATCCACTACCTTCTCCTACATATCTCTCCATCATTCGAGTCCTCCTCTTGGCTTTCTCTTTATGGATTTGCTGGGACTTCATTCAGGGATGAGGTCTTTTATTGGCACAACACCCCTTTGGGGATCTGAACAGAGACAGCCTCCACCTTTTAACACTGGATTGGTAAGATATTTTGCACCTCAGACCAGAAACTCTCTCCTTTAGTTCTGCCTACACCAACTAAACAGCTGCTGAGACTCTATGCAGACTAGCTGAATGCAGGAAATGAGACCCCCTTTACTCTAACTCAGCTACCCTGCCCTTTGCTCTCTGCAGAATTTTAACTCCCAAACACCTACCTGCATAAATACCTGTCAATAGCAACAGCAAAATACAGCCCCACTCTTAACCCCAAGTTGCTATGGGTTGCATACAAACTAGGTCAATAAAATGTATCACAGCACTTTTAATTTATCTAATGTGTAGTGCTTTATAAAATTTAAAGTACACCTGTGAAATAGCATGAAAGTGGTGAAATTATTATTTCAGCATTCATAATTTTTGCAAAATTGCATGTCTATTACAGAGATTTAAAAAAAATCTGGAAAGTGAAGGAATGAGCCAAGCAAACAAAAAACTATGAGACCCCACAATCCATGTAAGACCACCCACCCACAGTATCCTCCATGGTTGATGCACCCGCACAATACCCAGGCTCCCTTAAAGTCTCTGTTAAAAAGGGAGGGGGAGTGTGGGAGAGGACCAGAAGGAAGCTGACATACTGAATAAGTACTTTAGCTCAGTATTCACAAAGGAAGGGGTAGATTATGGCCCATAGATAGTGGAGAAGGGTGTTAAGGGAAGGGAGGTGGACATTAGCCTTTCCACAGAGAAGAGAGTCCTCAGGGAACTAGCAAAACTCAAGGTAGACAAGGCTATGGAGCCAGACGAGGTTCACCCTAGGATACTGAAGGAACTAAAGCAGGAACTGTCTGTGGCTCTGATGGCCCTGTTCAATCTATCACTGGATATGGGTCAAGTTCTGGGGGACTGGAGGAGAGCGGTTGGGGTACAAATACACAAAAGTTGGAATAGGGAGGAGGCAGGAAACTACCGACCTGTAAGTCCGACTTCGTTGGTGGGCAAGGTTATGGAAACTCTACTTAAAGGAAGAAGTGGGGAATACCTTAAAACCAGTGCATTGCAGGATCTGAGGCAGCATGGGTTCACAGGAAGCAGATCTTGCGAAACAAACATGACAGAGTTTTTTGACTGGGTTACCAGGGAGGTGGATCAGGGAGAAGCAGTAGATGTGGCCTACCTGGATTTCAGTAAGGCCTTCGACACTGTTCTACACAGAAGACTGGTAAACAAGCTAGGCAGCATGAAAGTGGGTCCAAAGCTAGTAAAATGGGTACAAAGTTGGCTAAGTAACATAACTCAGAGGGTAGTGGTAAATAGAGTTCACTTGGAGGAAGGTTAGGGTAACCAGCGGGGTACCACAGGGGTCAGTACTGGGCCAGTCCTCTTCAATGTCTTTATTAGTGACATTACAGAGCGGCTGGAAGGAACGGTCTGCCTCTTCATGGATGACACAAAAATCTGCAACGGAGTTGGGGGGGATGGAGAAAATGAAGGAAGATCTAAAAAAACTGGAAGACTGGTCAAGGATTTGGCAACTAGGCATCAATGCCAAAAAATGTAAAATTATGCACACGGGGCACAGAAACCTGGTTCCACCCTCGGAACATGCCAGTGTTCCAGATCCGGGCAGTTAGGGTGCCAATCAACAATGTCACCAATCACCTTTTTTGTAGAGGGCTGTGCCCCCCACAACCCCCATACTTAGAGATTCCTATTCTTGGGGGGGCTGCCCTCAGGGAGAGGGCAGCAAATCCTGCATTTGGTGCCCTGATTGCCCAGTACCATAATGCAGTGCTCTGAGCACTGTAAGGGCAGAAACCCAAGGGCAATGCATCATTTGGGGGCAGGTGATAACAAAACAGGAAAGGGTTCTGGGGGTCATCATATCTGATGACATGAAGGTAGCAAAGCAGTGTGATAAGGTAGTAGGAAAGGCTAGGAGGCTGTGGTGCATAGGGAAGGGTATCACCTGCAGAAAAAGGGAGCTAGTATTACCCCGATATAGATCAATGGTCGCTCCACACCTGGAGTACTGTGTCCAGTTCTAGAGGCCCCATCTCAGGAAGGACGATGACCAGGTGAAGGTGGTACAGAGAAGGGCAACCAAAATGGTGCATGGCCTGCATCAGAAGCCATACGAGGAAAGACTCAGGGAATTAAATATGAACTCACTGGAGGAAAGGAGAGAAAGGGGAGACATGATAGAAACATTCAAATACCTCAATGGTATCAATAAGGTACAAGAGGGTGGCATATTGCACAGAAAGAGATGCTCAAGAACGAGGGGGCATGATATAAAACTGGAAGGGGGAGGCTTAGAGGGGAATTGAGGAAATATTTCTTCACGGAAAGGGTGGGGGATGCTTAGAACAGACTCCCAGCAGAGGTGGTGGGTACTGAAAGAGTAACAGGTTTCAGACATGCATGGGATAGACACATGGGGACCTTAGTAACAGGGCTGAGTGGGGGTAAGACGAGAGATCAAATAGGGTATATGGTAACACAGTAGGTAGGGACTTTAGGGCAGACTAGGTGGACCAAGAGGTCCTTTTCTGCTGACAGCTTCTATGTTTTTCATGTCAAGAAATGTACAATTTGAAACTTATCTATAAAAATTACATAACATTGTGCCATTTGTTTCCAAATTGTACATTTTTTGAAAGCGTTTTTTTTTTTAAATGAGCAGTTTGAAATATTTAGCTGCAAAATATGTGAACATGAACTTCCTTGTCTTAATTCCTTATTTGGTTAAAAAAAAAAAAAAAAAAAGGAAAAAACATTTAGAAAAAAATGTTCCGTTTGGAATTTATATGTATGAAATACTTCAATATGTACTTATTGTCCAAATTATACATTTGGGTCAGGGGTCAGGGAGGGGGGGGGCTACTTAAATTTATATTTTTGGCTAGAGAAAGTCAGGCTAGGGATGAAATACATATACAAAGATTTGTACAGGAGAAGATATTGTACCAGCTCTATTTCTTAGCTTCAAACAGCAATTGATGGGAGTTGATGAATTGGGGGGGGGGGTGACTGGAGTCGGTGAAAAGGAGGGTTAACAAGATGATCCAGGACCAGCAAGGCAGATCTTATGAGGAATGGCTTGTGAACCTGAATATGTGGTCTCTTGAAGTCAGGCATGGGGGGAAACATGATAGAAACACGTTTCAGAGGGATAAAAACACAGTGAATAGCAAGGACCTGCTTGTAAGGAAAGGGGACATAGTCACCAGGGAACTTAATTGGAGCTTGGTGGGGGCAAGTTTAAGAGAAGCATGAGGACATTCTATTTCACTGAAAGAGCAGTAGAACCATGGAACAGACTGTCAGTGCAAGTGGTGGTGGAAGCTACCTTTAACAGGTTTAGGAGGGCATGTGCATAAGCTGCAAAGCTGAATGGAAGCTGAAAGTGAAGCTCCCATACATCCCTGAAATAATCTGAATTCTATAGTCTTACTACTGTAGGTACATCTGTCGGGGAGATTTCATCAAGAGAAGACAGCAGTCTAGGTCAACTCATAGGATAGCTGCAGTGGCAGCAGCCTCAGTGGTTCCACTCACAAGTGTGGACACAATCAAAATTAAACAGTTGTTGTAGCAAGTCCTAACTGAGATAACAGCCATCATGATGCCAATGACAGATCTGCAAGAAAATAAAAAAACATACACAATGAGATATGATACCTTCTTCTCATACTTCAGTAACAAGGATTGCCACCATGAGGCCGGAATCCAAGAGCTTAGTTGGTCAGCCTACTGTGGCATAGAGCCAGCCAGCCACTCTGAGAAAAGGAGCCTAAAGGAATGGTTTATGGAATTACCAGAGGGGGCAGAGCAATCAGATGCAGCAACTTTCCTCCAGGCAGAGCTCCCCGAACTCCTTAGGCATAATAGTCTGGTGGCCCTGGAAATCAAAAAAAGGTCTATAGGTCCCTAGCAACCCCCTTCCCTCCAAAAAGCTAACAACCATCCAAGACCATTGCAAGAAAATTTCTACTGCTTTCCTGGCAAGTAGAAGATATTTATTTATTGACTTCTGGATTGATTGATTGATTGAGTGATTGATTTAAAATTGGTAACCAGGAAAGGCACACTGAGATGAAGCTCATTTCTAGGTGTGACCCAGGCAAGCAGGTGAATAATGACTTGACACATGGACCATAAAGTTTGATTACAGGGAGGAGTACAACAAATACAGGAGCTAAATAAAGTTCACTGTGCCTGTTAAAAAAGTGACAGTGATATGGCAGTGTAAGTAAAACAGCCAGTTCCAGTTTACAGGTAGGAGCCAAAATCATAAGGGGGGGAGTAAGGGGGCATTTGCAGGTGGGACGGTTAGAAGCAGGGGGAAGGGTCAAGTAGAGGGTTGGCAGGAACAGGAGGGAGCAGGGAGGAGCCTTAGCTGGAATCTTAGGACTGGAAGAGTAATGCTGTCCAGAGAAAAAGGCACACTCACCTGGCTAGGTCACAAGATCTTTTTCTTCAGTGACTATTCAACTGAACTGGCACTGAAGAGAACGGGATTCTTTGAGGCTTGCAAGTCCTTGCATGAACTGGTGATCTCAGTTTAACTTCAGTACTCAGCCAAGTTGAGGGTCATGAAGAACAGTACCCCAAACACTTTTGATTCCCCCAAGGAAGCCACCAGGCACATTTCTAAGAACTGGCAGATAACGTGAAGGATCTGGCAAGCAGACATGGCCCAAGCCTCCACAAGCAACCAGACAGCAGAAGAATACCCAGTCTGTCTGCACACTTACAGAAACCCCTTCCTTGGAAGCAAATCCCCAGAGCATGGACTGGCAGAGTACAAGATCCAAGTCATCCCAAGGCATAAAGCTGGCAAAGAAGAAGCCCCCCAACATGGGACACTGTGACACAAGGAGAGAAGCAGACTCAGAGCCTCTACACATAGCTCTATCTCCAATGGGGAACCAGTCCCAAAGCACATGGAGCACGATCCACCCAAGCAGCCAGTTTCCTTGAAACCCCAGTTTCCACCTAAACCACAACTACAGAGCCCAGTGAGGACCAGTGACACAGAACAACATTCCTGGGCTGAGGTGGCAGGACTAGACCCCACTGGGGCTACAGACTTACAAGCCATGGATGACAAGTGATTCCAGACTGGGACCTTACTCCAATTAATCATAGTTCTACCTGAATTGCATGAACTGATGAGGTAGCCAAATGTGACTCACATTTCAATTAAATGATATGCACATACTAATGTATTTTGATTTAAGTTTGATCAGTTGTAATTTCTGAAGGTTTTCTGGGTCCTCAGCCTGCAAGTTGCCTAGGCTGCATAACAGCATAACCCATTACATCCCCCCTCCCTACTTTGTGAAGCGCTGCTGCTCAGATTATTTCACCAGAACACTCCCATAAATGTTGCAGGTCCCTTCACTTATGCAGTATCCAGTAACTATATCCAACAGTTGCCTCCACAGAAAACCAGTATGACACCTGGGATGTGCTCACATAGCAGCAGCCTCCTTCAGAGAGAGATCCCCAACCTGAATTGATAGGGATGGCCTCTGACAGATAGGCCAAACCCACACTCCTATTGGTAGGCATCACTGGTGCACCATGATTGACCTAAGCTGACATTCCCTTTCCACTCTTTCGCTGCTCATGATCAGACTGTATACTGTTCAGCTCACTGATAAATTTGGAGGAGCAGAGAGGCTAGGGATTCAGGTCATCTGACATTACAGGGTGTGAGAGTTCAGGCAGTAGCTACAAACCGAGTGCTTGGGAGCAAATGAGAAGCCTTCTTGGTTCAGCACAGACCTGCATGTCACCCCCTCCTAAAAGAGGGTTTACCTAAGGCTCTCTGCGGGCACTGTTGCCACCTTCCCCTGCACCACATCTTCATCCAGGTCCCAGTCCAGACTGCAGCTGCAGAACCCGGGACTGTACTGGACACTCTCATTTGTTCCTCTGGCTTGTTTAGTACCCTTTTCACTGTGGCCAGCTTGCTGCCACCTCTGTTTTTTCAACCAGCTCCTAGACTGCCTTCAAGGTTAGGGAGCCCACAGCAAGGAGATTGATCAGTTTCAAATAGCTCTCAAAGCTGCACCAAGTGCAAAATAACTCCTGCCCCAGGAGTATGAACTTTGGAAACTACGTTAGCTCTGCAAAACAATTAAATTAGTACACCCCGTCCTTGTGAAACTGACATCTATTTGGAACTCAATTCTGCAAAACAGCTCTGAATTTCAAACTGCCTCAGAACTTGTATGCATGCTTTTCCCCTTGAACTTACAACCACTGAAAGCCAGTGGTTTAGCATAATGAAAAATGCATGAGATCCTATCCACTGATATTTAATTCCTGGATTTCTGCAAAAGGGAGAGACATTCAAATAGAGCAGATTTGTTTGAAACAAGACCTCTGAGGAGAGGAAAGCATTTGTGAGTAGCTCTCTCTTGCTTTTCCTGACTAAAAGGTTTGCTCAAAACAGACTTGAGAGCCCTGGAAAAGGGGATTGATGCAGCTAGAGTGCCAAGCCTGGGCTCTAGCACCAAATTAGAGCAGAGGTTGCCTTGACAACTGCTCTGTATCTGGGAAGGTGTTGAGCCCTGCCTTCTACTGCTGTTAAGATTTTATCCTGACTGGGGACCCAACCACCTGAGGTCCTGAGTGACTGCACACCTATCAGGGTGAGTGAAGTAAGTCCTCGTGTGGGGTGAAGAGGATCATCATAATCTGGAGCATCACGATCCACACACCTTGCCACTGAAAGTGCATTGGTTCTGCTGCACCAATAAGCAGCTTACACAACAGAGCTCCCATCATACAAAGTCATCATGACCTGCACCCTTTTGCCACCAGGAGCACATTGGGTCCACTGCACCTATTTTGCTGTTCATCCAGTTGTGTAATTTGCCAGTCAGCAGCTGCAGCCAACTACCAAATTTACATGGCACTGCACCAAGGTCCAAGCATCACAGGCCTACAACTCTGCATCTGTGTGCACACTGAAAGTGTAATTATGAGCTCCCAGAGGGACTGTGGGGTAATTGGCACACAAGTGGGGGGAGAGGTGCTGAGACACACCTTACGGTGGGGGTGAATGCAAACTGCTGTCTTTGTTTATTTTTACCTTTGCTTCCCTTGTCCCCCTACCTTCTTCTCCAACACCAAAATAAGCCCACTGGTTATGTATTTGCAGCTGCTGATGTATTTTGCCATTATTACCTTGCTGTTTATTTGCATGCTTAGAGTGATAAGTGGAGAGGGCATTGTGCTATTGTGTTCCCTCTTACAGAGGGTGGGGGGTGTATTTATTTCCTGTGGGGAAACACCCTGGCAGTGCTCTGTCATGGGGATCCCCATAGGTGGAGGCACGATGCCACTTTCCAAGCTCATTTTGAAGCATGAATCCAGGTGCCATTCACCCTAAGGCATAGCAGACTTTGCCCTTGACCATCTCCAGACTTAGTCAGTTCACCTTGTGGGGTGCGGGGGTTATATGCGCATTTGGCACCACTCACAATGTGGCCTTCATCACTCCCACTGACCGCTCAGGTGGACCAGAACATCAAGCCCTCTCTCTCTCTCTTTAGCAATACCTGGCTTCATGACCATGTCCCTCTTCCTCACCAGCAACAAAACATGTAAAATGGAATAGCTCCAGCAGGCATTATGTGTACAGTATGCTGGTACAACTCCCACTGAAGCCACTGATGGCAATAGGTACTACAGGGAAGGTATGGTTCATAGACCTCTCTCATGCAGAAGGGAGTTCACTGGGCAGGATTTCCAAGACAAGGTAAGTGCCAGGCCTCTTCCCCATATGCAAAGACCATACACCACACATCCTGACCAGCTGGTCTCATGCTCAATGCATCCACTGCCATCAGGTGAATCAGACCTGAGAAAGGTTCTAGAGATCCAAAAAAGCAAAGCCAGGTCAGCCCACACCTTTAACTACAGGCTCAGGACCCACAGTGCCATAGACCACACACAGTACAATGCCTCTCCTCTTTTATATTGTACCCTCAACATTCGCCACCAGTCCTATGGACCTCACCAAAGGCAGAGGAATGGGGGTATACATGTATTCTACAGCAGTGTGGACCATGGGATCAGTCTCCCTCCACTCTCCCCACCCGTTTAGACAGGAGGGAGTCCCACCCAACCTTGACTCTCCCTATATGCACCCCAATCCCATGGAGACCAAGTCTCCTTGGGCCTCTAGATCCAACACACACATAAGGGCCTCGGACCAATCAACTGCGCTATGCTAGGAGCAGGCACTTGGCCCATAGTGCAACAAGTTCAGGGGTCCCTTCTACCTGTCGTTGTGCACTAGGGTTCAAGAGAAATATTTATTTTGCTGTTTTTACTGCCTGTTTCCTGTTGTCATTCTATGCCTTATGTTATGCTGGATAAGCTTCAGCTCTTACATTTGACACCTGGTCCCTAGAAACTGAAAGGTACAGATGCTAATGTTACGTATGCTAGCATATGAGATTTGTAATGCCCCCTAAGAGGCTTGTATATGAACACAACACTAATACAATGCTGTTCTTGTTAGACTGCACTCCTAGGTTACCCCCCTGCTATGTTCCACAAGTAAACATTGCTAACCAACCCATCAAAATTGGTTAGTGGAACATCAAAGGCATCTACTCCCCCATCCAAAGATGGAAGATATTGGACCAGTCACACATACTGCAGGTGGGAATTGTTGGAGATGCATAGCAGCAACCTGGTCCATCACACACCTTATTTTGGCTTGCCCAGAGCTAGTAGAGTTTGGGCTATAGCCCTATGGATCTGCAGATCTCTCAGACGCCCACTCCTCACACTTCCTTCTCCCTGCTATGAGTGAATGTGCCACATCTGCAGGCAATACCTGTTAAACGATCATCCATTAGTTGGTCAACAGAAGCCCTGATTAGGCCAAGAAAATTATTTCTAGGCACTGAAGTGAGATATCCCCACCAACTGTAAAAGAATGGATAATGAAATTAGGCAAAACCACCAGCTATGAAAGGGTACAATTCACTGCCAAGGGTAAGCTAGAAGACTTCAGTGCCCTCTGGGGGTGACTTTCTCTTCTCTGCTTTTTGTGTAGTACCAAAGGGCAACTTTCTTCCAGAATGCCTATGGCAGGGGGATCTTGTGGGTACTCTTACCAGTGGTGGCACACACACTCTGTGTTACTCACCCCCTCCACCATCTAGCATGCTCACACCATTGAAACCATAGCCAGTATAGACAGCAATAGAGGAGCTGCTGAACACACTTAAAAGGAATGGACTGAAAATTCCATATCAGAATTCTAATTTCTTAGACATCTGCATCAAGTCCTCACTGTTTGTGTGTTGATGTACATTAACAGAGTTGCATAGTTGAAGTTTGTTATTCATGTCTGAAAATCCTTGCTTGGAGCTGTAGCTCCAAAGGGCAGGGGCCCTGGTTAGGAATTCATTGTAAAACACTTATAGCTTGAATCTGACTATCCTATCTTAAAGTTTAGAAAATCTTGACTTTAAATAAATAAATGGGTTTAAACATGGCTGGGACAGGGCAAGGATTCTCATACTCCCGGGGGGGAAGGGGATTGAGGGATGATAGAGAGGAGGGGCAAGGGAGAAACCCATCAGTGCAGTATGTCAGTGGGGTGAGGTAGTATAGTATGGGCAGATAGTAGAGAAAGGAAAGACTTGATGGACCCGTGGTCTCTTTCTGCCATCAGATTCTATGTTTCTATATTTCTAACAAATACCTAGGACCCCAGAATATGAATACTTGGCTGACTATTCATATTAAGGAATTTGTGCACTCCTACCCAATACCCTGTGCCTTTCCCTTTACAGTAGATGATATTGTAATATAGATTCTGCTATAAAAGCTGGAAACATACATACCAATGCTCTTCTTTTGGGCAGGAGACTCTTAGTTTTGTGTGTTATCTACCGCACTCCATTTATCAGCTCACTTTCTGCAAGTCAGTAAATGGCTGAGCAAGCAGTCCAGTCCCTTGGGTATGGTAGTGCTTCTTTTTTTTACCCTTTCCAGTGAATCAGCATTGAACTCCTGGGGTTCCATGATGGGGGTCCTCCAGTTAGTAAAGTGCATGGCAGAAGTGGCAGGGGAAACTTGTCAAAAATAATTTAAAATGCAGGAAATTAAATATTATGAAGGTTTAGTTTTAAAACTTTCCAGTGCAGGACTCCTACCCCACACCCACCTCATGTCCAAATGTTGTTATGCACGTAGAAACTGACAGTTAATCCCCCCCCCAGTTTGCTAGTTACTAGAACTTGCTTCTGCTAGGGCAAAAGGCATAGGCATTTGTATCCTTTCCATTGCATATTTTATATTCATACTGAGCTGGTTTTGGCCAAGTGCTCTCCAGGTTCCCCTGCGAGTCCAGCTGAAGAGTAAATATTTGTGGAGAGTGATCAGGAGCAGAATTAGAATGAACATGATGTGAGAGCTGGAGGGCTTGGATAACTAAAGTGTTTTATTTCAGACCACGTTTACTTAACATCCTCAATTAACTCATATCAATATAAATTAGCAGTGAAAGAGGCTACGTACCTAATGAAGCAGCACATAATTATTCACTTTCCCTTAAGACTAGGAATCATTTACCCAAGTCACTCTCCTCCTGAGTTTTTACTCTTGGTAATTAGAAAGTTTATCAAAAAGACACAAGCTGAACAAACTCCTGTCAGAGTCAAAATGGCTGCTGATGCAGTAATCTGATAACAGATATAGAATGAAAGTATGGCTTGTATTTAAACTTATTTGTTATATTATCATATTATTTTGAGATTTGCATCACAATAATAGAAAAGAAGCATTGGTCAATGGCAATGATGTTTGATTGCATGTTTTTATAAAGCAAATGGGATGTGAACAAAGGCATGCAGAAGCTAGATGTGAGACTTGCTCAACCTCACACAGTGACTGTTTTACTCTAGTATGATTGGAAACATTGATCATTAGTTTCCTAAATGCTTAAGTAATGTATTCATTTTTCTTTGTTTTATACTCCAGGGGAGGGACATCAATTTTTTGTAAATACTACATTGGATGCATGCCCCACAGCTGCCAACCAGGCTGTGCTTCAGGTGGATTTAGTCACCATCAGGGGCTGGTCCCTTTACTGTGGCTTCACCAGGGGGGCACACTATGAAGGATCAGAGCAAGTTAAGCCATGGGGATGTGGAGGAGGTTGGTTTGGGGACACAGGCTGCAGTGGGAACAAAAAGAGTAATTAAAAAATGAGAAAAAAGTTCCTTGTTGCCTACAGTATATCTAGTCCTGCCACTTAATCTATTCTGATAACACACTCTTCGGCTTGTGACAATGACATTGTAATAATTTCCCCTGCCACAGTCCATTTCAATCAGAAGATTATGACTTCAGCAATGGAGTAAGTGGCAGAAGGTAAGCTGTAGGAGGCAAGGCTCTTATTTCCATGTAAACTGACCTGGTAATGAAGAACAAAGGGAAAAGGTTTAAAGACAATATAGTAAATATACAGGAAGATGAACTGTGAATAGCACCCAGGGAATTAAACATAACTGAGGCTTTACACATCTTCTTTTTGTCTTTGCCTCATGTGATTCAACTCACCCCAGACTCTACTTCCAAACACATCATACCATGAATGTTGTTATAACAGGTGAAGCCGCTCCTTAAAATACCACTAGCCATAGAATGGAATATCAATTATGTAACAGGACTTACCTACTCTAAAGGAGTGGGAAATTCCAAAGATGAGGAAATACATTGGGGACCTGCAAGGCAAGAACAAAGGATGTTGAGAAGACACAAAGGCTCAGAGGCCAAGAAGGAGAGACTAGCGAGTTAGAAACAGGTAAAAAGTAAACTTACCTGATGGGGAGACAGCTGACATCTGGGCTGACCAGTAAAGAAACAAAGGGAAATGGGTTGATAAAGGGACAAGTGATAGCAAAAGAAGGGGGCAGGAGGGTGAGAGTGGAAATACAGTCAGATTCTTACCAACAAAGTGATGCAGTCGCACTATGGATGAAGAAGGTAGTGTGCATCATCCGTTTCTGTTTAGGCCACTCTTGTTTTCACTTCTGCTAGCATTACATCATGCATACTGTCGCAATGCAACCATAAAAAAAAAAAAAATTAACAATTGAAGAAAGAAGGAGTAGTCCTGTGAGCTGATGTTTTCAAAAGATTGGGACTGATACAGTCTGGGCTCTGTTTGGAGGAATTTAGAGATCTGAGGTCACGGAGTACCTCAAGAGGGGTGATGGGGAAGAAAGTATGGTTGGGTGGTGGTAAGGAAATGTGACAGTGTGTGTGTAGTGAGGTGAGGAGTGCAGGTTAGTATGGCTGGGTGCTTGGGGGAATGGGTTGGTGGGTTCAGGGAGGCAAAAGGGGGGAGGAGGACACCCCGAGGGAAGAGCGCAAGTGGTGAAGTAGTGATTTATGGAAGAGACAGCATCGCAGGTGTCATCTGAGGACTGGGAGCTGGGAGGAGGGGGTTGAGAGGGGAAGCCTAGCAGGGAATGGAGAGTTTCCTAGAAAGCGGCTGGGGTAGAGTGGCAGTCGTCAAACTGGGCTTTAAAGAAATTGGCTTTAGCAGTTTGCACTACGTTAGTGTAGGTGTTCCATAGCATTTTGTATTTTTGGAGGTAAGCAGCATCTGAGGAGGCCTTGTGGACTTTCCATGCTCAGTCTCTGTTTTGAAGAGAGTTACCAGGTGAGGGGAGATCCAGGGAATGTGCCTATGCCGAAGCCTTAACCTTTTGAGCGGTGCATGGGAGTTCCAAATATTCAGGAAGGTGGAACTGAAGGCTGCTGGTGCTGTGTCTATGTCCAGGTGGTGAAGACTCCTGACCAGTTGGCAAGGAATAGGTCAGCTAACAGGGACTATTGGTTTAGGGTCCTTAGGGGCCTGAACCACATGTACTTTGGAGGGGCTGTGGGAGGACGGGACTTTTTGAAGCAGTGGGTGATACAGTGATCGCTGAAAGTGTCCTGGAGAGTACCGGCTGTGGAATATTTGTGAGGGTGTGTCATTAAAATCCAATCAATTAGTGAGTGGTTGTTAGAGAGGGGGTTAAGCCTAGTAGGGTTGGATATTAATTGCCTTAGGTTGAGGGCCTCTATCTCCTGTGTGGTTGGTTGAGCTTGTGGGGCAGACCAGTTCAGGTTAAAGTCTCCCAGGATGAGGAGCTCACCTAAGGCAGAAAGGGAAGTAAGGGATGCGAGTTTTGAGATTATGGATATGGGGGATGGGTTGGGGAAGAAGTAGCAGACTGCGATGAAAAGGGGTGAGGGAGAGAGAATGCCAGTTTAGAGAGGAGCAGTTCATGCAATTTTGGGACGACCTCCTGGAAGACCATGGAGGCATTGAGGGACTCATGGACATAGGTGTCTGTCTTTTTTTCTAGATATTGTGTTATTTAGTCTATTATGGTGGGGGGAGTTATATATTCTAATATCATGTATCTTGCTCAGTGTGACTTTAAAAAAGGTTTCCTATTTAAATATTACAGTAGCCCAGTTGTAGCCTCTTCCAAGCCACATAATAAGTATTTGGTTGTTTTATTTTTATTGTTTTCTGCCTGGCTGCTCCTCCACAATCCTCACTTACAGGCAGCAGCAAGGGAGTGATGGTATGTGCTTGGAATTTCAGCTGTCTTCGGGCTATACAGAAATAGTCATTTTGGACCCTGGGGACACAGGTAAAATGGCAGAACTGAATAGCATGGGATGGGGGTGCAGCAGTGGGCCTTTGCCCTCATAAATATCATAGTAGTCCAGCAGTAGCCACTGCCAGGTCACATGGTCATCTGCTTTTATTATTGTCTTCCTGGATACCCCTCTGTGATTCCTTTCCCCTTATACAGGCACAAGTATGAGGGCGTGGTGCCATGTGCTGGGAAAGTCAGCTTTGGCTCCCCAGTGAATAGCGCATCTGAAAAGTGAGCACTGTTGGCTTATGAGGTTCTGGGTATTTTGATCTGGAACCCCCAAGTGCTAGAGTTCCTGAATGGGGATCGCTAATGTACTGAGGTCAGTACTGGCATGGACTGGCATAGAAGAAGGACACAGGGAGTGATGAGAACCATGCAAAAGCTTACCTTTTGGGTAGAAGTAGGTTCCATTGGATTCACCGGTCTGCATCTCCTCCAGTCAGTATCCTGAATCTGCACTGGCTTCCTCTGGGGAGTGGTAGTGTCACATGGCCTGGGCTTCATCTCACCAGTCACAACTGCAGCAGCAGTGTTCAGCAGCGATAAATTCCCTACAGCCACAATGGTATTTATAGACTCCTTTTCCTTCTTCTCTTCTTCATCTCACCAATCACAACTGTGGCAGCAATGTTAAGCGGTGGTAAATCTCCTGCAGCCACAGTGGTGTTTGGCAGCTCCTTTCCCCCCCTCCTCATTCAGTGGGCCCAGCAGCAGCAATCTTTGTTCTATCCCATCTCACTATGTGCCATCGTGCTGGCTGGATCCATGAACTGAGGAGCAGGAGCCCAGCAGCACTGATGATGTCCCGGCTTGGGGGTGAAGGGGATCAGACTGGCATGGGGAACCAGATATTTTCTAAGAAGCAATTTGGGGTGGGGCACTACATGCCAGGGACTTCAGGACTGGGATGGGACCAGGGAGAGGGAGGGGACTACTAGACGCCTGAGACTTCAGGAACAAGAAAGGGAGGGGAGAGGAGGAAAATTAGAGGCAGGAAGTAAAGGGTGCATGCATAGCCTTACAAAGTACATGGTGAAGTTGGTGGTGGAAAAAGTATTTCCACGGGGAAGGCCACCTCTAAAGCCAGGAAATGACCAAAGTGGCTTGCGCAACAAGAACATAGAACACGGACCAGCCTTCTCCAAGAAACATAATTCTGCAAATGTCCATCCAACTTCCTCAGTCATAATCTTAAAATCAGTATAAACATAAAATAATGAAGAAAGAACCCCATGGCAGGACTGATTCATACCTCTCTGTAATACAGTATCTTGAAAACAATCACCTGTCTCTAGTGGTAAATCAGAGGCCGCACATCCGTCTCAATATCCAAACCCCAAGTGTAAGTAAAACAGAGCAGAAAGAAAGAAAGAAAAAATGTGTATTATCTCATGAAAATATCTGACATACCGGAAGAAAGTAAAACTGCTTGAGCAACACAGCTACTGTAGTGCACCGGATAGCAGATGAAGACCCCAACCAGCTGGTCCAGTTTCCCAGGACTCTGGAAGGAGGCTTGACCATCCCCTTCCCAGAGCACCAGCTGGCATTTTAGTGAATAACTCCTGATCAGTAACTTACTATACCTGTATTTATATATTTGGCTAAAGGACATAGGAAGGCCACAAAAGTCAGCAAAGGAGATTGGGAACGTGACAACCCTAAGGTTCAGGAGGATCAGCGGTCCCACACAGCCAAATCAGTTCCCCAGATCTCTGCAAAGGAGCTCCCATGTCACTCCCACCTCCCGGCCACCAGCCACCCCCTCAAACAAAAGCTATGGTCGAAGTGTCCACCTCCAAATAACATAGGTGAGTAAAGCGGTAAAACGTAAAATAAAACGTTAAAGGGAAACAGTCACCAATTTTCAAGCCTGTACCTCTAAATCAAATGGCACAAACCCAGCAGGAATGTTCCTTTGACTGAGGTTCAAGTTCCTAGCATAACCAAAAAAAATCCACCTTTTTTTTGTCCCTTAACTGAAGCAGTACTAACTTTCCATTTTGGGAGGACTTCTTCAGTGGTGACGTCACTGATGTCCTGTCAGAGCTCATGTCATTGCCAGCTCCTGTTGACTATAAACTGATTTGTTTTAAGTTACTAGCCACCCCCCAAGGTAACAAACTGATTCCTCTGCACCTCTCTCTCTCCCACTAGTCCCTCTTCGAAAAATGGTAAAGATTTTAACTTTATTTTTCCCAAAACCAGCCCTCAACCCGTGACAAATCCTCTGGCTGTCTCCTCCAACACCATTGCAAAATTCCTATTATCTCTGTCCCAGCTTGGTTATCCATACATAATTTGACCCCCCTGCCCAAGACACCTGCTAACTCCCACTTCCCTCCCACCTGCCCCCAAAATGGAAAAATGAACAGAGCAGAACTTGCAGAAGAGATGGTCACATGGTGAAGCAGCTCACTCATCTTCATTCCTAAAGTCAAGAATGAAAGGATGACAGCCTTGCATAGTAATACATGATTGATCATTTATCAGCCAGTCATGTTGTTACTATCGGAAGCTGTCATCTTTTCATGCATGACTTTGGAAATAAAGATGAGCGAGATGCTGCATCACGGGACCTTCTCTTACACAGGGTCTGCAGTAGGGGCTAGGGGATGTCTTGGAGGGGCTCAAATTATGAAGGTATACCTAGCCCTGTCTTGTTGGGGCAATAATTATGAAGGTATACCTTACATAGGATGAAAGCAATCAGAAATTTGCATGGGTGGAGAAGGTGGTTGCGTAGCTAGCACATTTCCACTGATGGAGGGCTGGTTTGGACAAAAAAAAGGAAACTCCTCTTCAGCCATTTGAGCCAACAACTGTTCCTTTTTAGCTCAGTGAGCTTCATCTAACAAGACTTAATTGTCAGCAGCAGAAGCAGCAGCAGTAGTCAGCATCACAGCTGCAGTACTCAGGACAACAACAATATCAGCAAAAATAGGCAGCCCCAGGACTATAAATACAACAGGCTCTTTAGTGAAATGCACATTTGTAGTATCATCAGATGAAAGGAGAGAAAACAGTGTTGGGTAAGTTATTTTTTCTATTACTTTCTACTTCTTTTAGAAACTTGAACAAGGAGGCTCTGCGCAATCACTAGCAAGGATGGAGAAGTGCTAGAAAAGTAATACACCTGACAGTTACAGTTACTTATTTCTTTTTATACAAAAACAATAAAAAGACTATAACAGATGACATTTATTTGAAAGTAATATGTTAGTTACTTTCAAATAAATGTAATCAGTTACAGTTACGTATTACAATTACTTATATCTTTTTATACAAAAGTAACTGTAAGGTTTATTACTTTTTCCAGTACTTCTCCATCCTTGTTAGTGACTGCACAGAGCTTTCAGGAACAAGTTTCCAAAAGTAATAGAAAGTAATAGAAAAAGTAACTTACCCAACACTGAGAGAAACTAAAGAGAAATGTTTATGGGGAAAATCGAGAAGAGAAGGAATGCTAGACCAATGTGCTTCCTATTGCAAGCAGACTGAGTAAATGACAACAGTTACATCACTTCCTGGTCACAGAATGGGCTGAGAGGTGAAATGGAGCACAAAATGGAGGGTGCACAGAGCAGAGACTTAAAAGTACAACTTTTAGGTTATGCAAACACTTGCAATGTTTTTTAAAAGCCTGTGTACTGTAACTGAGGTATAATACAGGGCCACTTGCCTGTGTTTAGCCATAAATGTTCCCCTTTAACAATAACTGAATGAAAACATTAGCCCCCTTAAACACATTTACATCAGGTACAGGCAGGGATCGATTACTATTGTCAGAGAAAGTTGGTTAAAGCAGAATACATGTTACCATATCTCGCCATAGAAGTTGAAACTCTAAACTGCTTCCATTTCCAGCCAGCCTGAAGCCAGTCAGAGATTTTCTTTTAATGTGTTTGTATGACTTGTTTGTATGAGCAACAAAAAGAAAGTCTTTGTGATGAGAAAAACCATGCTTTGCAACTTTGACCCTGTGTGACAGCACTACTCCATTACATACGTTTGGCACCAGTCTTGCACTAAAAATAAACTACATAATCTATCGAGATGCTGTTTTGTAGGAAACACATGTAACTGAACAAGTAAAGCAAGTGCTGTGCCCAACATAAAGAAACCAAACAAAAAGATTAATAAATGAGGGGACCAAGTGACAATTGTACATATTCACACACACAAACTCTGGATGGCTGTACATGCTCACACATGCAGTGTTGCAGTCCCAGACTGTAACTTACAAACTGCTCCCACGCCGCACACTGCCACTATAACTACAGCAAGAACCACAAAGTCATGCTCTGCTTTACCTGAGCTCTGGATCTCCTCATGAACTGTGAGGGGCATGACACACTCCTTCCCCAGCACAATACTGGAGTCTGGTGGTGATGAAGACAGCAGCTGTAGCTTACTGTACAGATGAGACAACAGTGTGAGCAAGACATGCTGTGGCACTCATCCTCCCCTTCTCATTGGTCTCCAGCTTTGTAACTCACTCTGCCTACCGGAATACAGCCTGAAGGCTAGGCACTGGAAGTTGATCTGGTAAGGGTAGGTGGTGAGAGAGAGAGAGAGAGACAAAAAGAGTGACTCTGTTGCTGGGAAAGGGGACAAACTGAGAAAGTGTTGCTGGGAGAGGTGGCAGGCAGATAGAGAGATAGAAAGACAGAGTGTTGCCAGGGGAAGGGGTGGACAGAGAGAAAGCACACAGTGATTCATGCATGCACTCTAATGTGCTTCAATTGCACTCTCTGCAAAACAAACATTTGTTATGCGTTCAGCATCCGGTCATGCCCTTGCAGACCATCTTTGATCTCTCCTATGTCAGCAACACATCAGCATAGCTCTTGCTGTGATGCCATAAAATCTGTGAGTGGAAGCTGTGTTTACAGCAGGAATCTTTTTTTTTTTTTTTTTTTTACCTGGCAGGTCTCTCTCAAGCCTTTTCTCTTTACTCTTGCTCAGCTTGCTTTAAATCCCACTGCTTGATTGTTTAAACCCATCCCCCTCCCAGCACTCAAAGTGAAAGCCACACCTCTGCTTTAGATGTACACTGGCAATGCCATTGTAAGACCGAGTGGGGAGGTGACAGTGTGGTGGGAGGGAGGATGGAAAACTCAGCATGAGTGGGGGGGAGAGACAGAGAGTCAGCGAGAGGAAGTGTTTTAAATCCCACTGCATGTTTAGTTAAACCCAACACTGGAAGTTAAAATGAAAGTGCACCATGGCTTTAACTGTATACCAGTGATGCCAGTGTGAGAGAAAGCTGGGGGAGGGGTAACAGGAGCGTAGAATGGAGGATAGAAAGACTCAGCAGGGGCGGGAAGGGTGAGAAGGAGAGACAGAGAGAGGAAGCGCACTGATTCATGAATGTTATATGTGCTTCAGCTCCACTACACAGCAGAACATCATCATGTGATAGATGTGATGCATTCAGTGTCCGGTCACACCCATTTCAGACCCCCCTCTCTTCCTTTGTTAGCAATAGGTCAGCATACAGTAGCTCTTGCTGTGCAACTATAATAAATGGGTCGTTACCAGAATCACAATTTTAGAAGCACTTTTTATGGCTGATGTAGTCAGGACAGACTTCTTGAGATTACCATAAACAAATCTATCGGAACCAGAAGAGGTATTTTGCCCATGTTACAACCACAGTTAACTGTGTAAGGACTATTTTTATATCCATCACAGTAAATTTTGTAGTAACATACTGGTAGTACCTTCCAGCATTCAGTACTACTAAAACCCATCTCCCTCATAACTGCTTCGGAAAAACATTGTTCACTCCCTCTGTGTGCAACCTTCCCCCTTTTGTTGACTGTGATCTGTATACATTTATGTTATCAAGCCATTTGGTTGCTAGGTGAAGCAGCACTGCCATTCTGGAGCAGGTGTCCAACATCCTGGATATGACTCCCTGCATCCTGTCATCGAGGCACAGGTCAGGAAGCATAGGGAAAACCCAGGAGCAGTTGTAAAAATCACCAAATTGTATTTATTGTAGCAGTAACATAAAATAAAATAAACCTGTTCAGAATAACTATTTACAGAAGCAAAAATAAAATCTTTCTTGTAAAAAAATCTCTCTTGCAGCTCAGCTTAGCTGTGTTTTTAAGTTTTTTTCAACCCCCATCCTTTGCAAACATCCTGTTCTTTGTAAATTTCCGGAGTTGCTAGAAAATTGAGAACTTTCTGAGGTCCCCACAGCAACTGCAAAAGGCTCAGGCATTTGCATCCAAGTAACCTCTAGTTTTTTACAGTTATCTCAAATTATAAATATATATATATACATATATATATATATATATACACACACACAGTACATTTCAACAGTAACACCATATTTTCTAAACAAAAGTGATCCCATTACCAGTTTAATTTCCATATACTGATTTGGGCATATTCTTATATTACCAGATCTACTGTAGATATGCAAGGGAGAAAAAACAGAAAGCAAGAGAAAACCAAGAGACAGTGAGGCAAAGGAATGCGAGACTGTTCGGGTTGATCAAGTCAGAAGTCTCACAGGAAATTTTGGCTGCACAACCAGACAGAAGAGACAGAAAGGGAAAGAATACAGATCCTTGCATCAGCACACTTTCTCCTAAACAAATGGGACAGGGTCCTATTCTACCCTGCCACATATACCCCCCTCTTTAAGAAGGAACCTGTTTTATTAAACGGGTTTCCAAAACTTTCTATTCTCTACTAACATTTTCTGCTTTCAGAAATTAAGCACATTTGCATCCATTTTTTTAACAGAACAGCAGAAAGTACAGTTCAAACGTATATATTGGGCTTTGTTTTTTTTTTTTCAACCATCAGAACCCTCAATTCCTGATCCATACCTTGACAGAAAATCAGCATTACTATTCTCTTTACCAGATTTGTGAATCACAGAGAATTTAAATGGGTACAGTGCCAGGTACCAACGTGTGATTCTGGAATTTTTATCTTTCATCTGGTTAAGCCAACAAAGAGGACTGTGAATAGTTACAAGAACAAAATCAGTTCCTAGTACATAAAATTTGAGGGACTCCATGGATGGGAGCAAGGCAGAAGCAAGAAACTACAGACCTGTTAGTTTGACCTCAGCGGTGGGGAAAATGATGGAATCACTTCTGAAAGAAAGAACTGTTCAGTACCTAGAGGCCAGCGGGGCACAGGACCCAAAGCAGCATGGATTCACAGCAGGAAGGTCATGTCAGACAAATCTAATCGATTTATTTGACTGGGTGACCGAAGTAATAGACCAGGGAGGGGCTGTGGATATGATCTACCTAGACTTTAGCAAGGCATTTGACCCAGTCCTGCACAAAAGATTAATAATCAAGTTAGCCAGCCTGGGACTGGGTCCCAGGGTGGTAGCCTGGGTAGCAAACTGGCTGCACAACAGGACACAGAAGGTAATAGTGAATGGAACACATTCTGAAGAAAGGGGGGTTACTAGTGGAGTACCTCAGGGCTCAGTACTGGGTCCAGTTCTCTTTAACATCTTTATAGGTGACATTGCAGAGGGTCTGGAAGGAAAGGTATGCCTCTTTGCAGATGACACAAAGATCTGTAACAGAGTTGATATACAAGGTGGGGTAGAAAGGATGAGAAGGGACTTGGCAAGGTTGGAGGAATGGTCAGACATATGGCAACTTAGATTTAATGCAAAGAAGTGCAAAGTAATGCACCTGGGAAATAAAAATCCAGGAGAAGAGTACACAATATCTGGGGAGGTACTAACAACAACAATAATGGAAAGGGATCTGGGTGTAGTCATATCAGATCACCTAAAGGAGGGTAAGCAATATGAGAAGTCAGTAAGGAGAGCCGGGGGATACTGGGATGCATAGGGAGGGGCATCACAAGTAGAAAAAGGGAAGTGGTTATCCCTCTGTTCAGACAGTTGGTGAGACCCCATCTGGAGTACTGTGTGCAGTTTTGGAGACCTCATCTACGCAAGGACATAGACAGGATGGAAGCAGTCCAGAGGAGGGCAGCTAAAATGGTGCAGGGTCTACATCAGAAACCATATGAAGAGAGACTGAGAGAGCTTAATATATATACCCTTGATGAAAGGAGGGACAAGGGACATGATAGAAACTTTTAAGTACCTCAAGGGAATCAACAAAGTCCAGGAGGGTAGCATCTTTCAGAAAAGAGTGTAAGAACAAGGAGGCACAATTTAAAGTTAGAGGGGATGGCTCAGGGTAATGTGAGGAAATTCTTTTCACGGAGAGAGTGGTGAACGCATGGAACCGCCTTCCTGGAGAGGTTGTGGGGTCTAAAACAGTGGAGGAATTCAAGCATGCATGGGACAGACATAAGGCAATTATAGTGGGGGGTTGCAGGAAGTAGACTGTTGGTTAACTAGAATCTGCAGCTTATCCAATAGGTAGGGAAATGGGCAGACTGGGTGAGCCAAGTGGTCCTTATCTGCCGTCAAAGTCTATGTTTCTATGTTTCTATAGCACTTTGCTAAGCACTCCTTTCCAATAGTGGAGTACCTTTTCTCTCTGTCATGCAACTTCCTACTTATATACAGAACAGGATGTTCTTTCTCATCTGTATTTTGACTTAGGACAGCACTTAGGCCTACCTCATATGCATCTGTTTATAGCAGAAATGGTTTCTCAAAGTCTGGGCTTCTTAAAACAGGTACTGAACATAATGCAGCCTTTGTGGCTTGAAAAGCTTCATCACATGCTGGTGTCCATTTCACATTATTTGGGTATCATTTCTTTGTGAGTTCAGTGAGGGGAGTAGCTAACTCAGCAAAATTGGGAACAAATCTCCGATAATAACCAGCCAGCCCTAAAAATGACCTGACATGTTTCTTTGTTTCAATGTGCTTATGCAACTGGATAAGATATGTGATAATGCTTGAGTAACTTGATTACTTTTGTGGCTTTCCACCTCTCTATCCATGGGATATAACACCCTGTAGGGGTACGTCGCAAGGAACCCTAGAGGAGGGTCCCCCCCTACAGGTGCTGGAAATGAATTCGTCAGCTAAAGGTAGGTTAGGAAGAAGCCCATGGGTAAGAGAGACAATCTGCTGGAGGAGGAGGGGTGGATGGTGGGCAATGAAAATGAATGCTGGCAGAGTCCAGGATGAGTGATGTTTTGGGGTCGATGGAGGAGTGACGTTGTTGCTCCACCCATTGAACCTTGGGCTTAAAGTCCTCCCATTCAATGTGCTTATGCAACTGGATAAGATATGTGATAATGCTTGAGTAACTCTATTACTTTTGTGGCTTTCTGCCTCTCTATCCATGGGATATACCACCCTGTAGGGCTACGGCACAAGGAACCCTAGAGGAGAGTCCCCACAGGTGCCAGAAATGGAATTGTCGCTAAAGATAGGTTAGGAAGAAGCCCAAAAAGAATACCCAAAGATGTCGAGCATTGAAGAGGTGAGGATGATGGATGAATTCTATGGAGAGAAGGGCTAACTTCCTAAGGAGAGAGGGATAAGCCAAGCCACCATCCGCCTCCATCCAACAGTGGAACCTAACTAACTAACGAGAAGAAAATCACTAACTCTGACTAATATTATGACCATTGGCACAGAGGAGAGGAAAACCCCCTTTTGAGGTGGAAACCTCTGGGGATCCAAGGCCTAGGTCGCCTTCCCTCCAGGTTGATGACGTTTGAATTGAGGATGTATATTTTTTAAAAAGAAAGGGTTCAGTAACTAGAGGGATACGAGTAGTGAGGATGATGGAATACGGAAGATCCCTAAAAGAAAGCACAGATCGAAGATGGAACATGAGGCTGCGCACAGATCGAGTGTGAACATGAGGCAAAATTAATACTGATGATGATGATCACTGCAGGAGGTCGGCGGGTCGATGAGGTAGCATAAGATTGATAATAGGTATGATTGATTGAGTGAAGTGAGGAAGTAGAAATTGAGGTCGATAAGGCATGATTATGCATAATGAACGATTAGATTTTGTTGTTGTGGTCAATGAGAAGCATCAGAGTCAAAGATGGAATGCGTAAAGGAACTATGGAACTAGATAAACCTTGCTGGAACCAAGGAGGGTATGCTCGAGTAGTCAATGTGAGATAGTAGATCTGGAAGCAAGTATAGGAGGGAATAAATCCATTTATGAGTCAGAGCAGCAAGCGGTATCCAGATGTGCTCATGAGGATATTCTAAATGAGTCAATGAGGAGACCAATAATATTGCAGACTGGCTTGATGGAGCGATGCATTTGATAGAGCGATACAAGTGAGCAGACACTGAGGTTGAAGAGGCGTTCTTGATTATGCGATGTAAACAATTGGACTCTGAATGATTAGGTCCTGAGTTTGTAGTCGATGAGGTGGTACAGTATTGAATGATAGGAATGTTAGAGTAAGCGATTTAAATGGATGAGCTTTGAAGTAATGCTGAGTGAAAGATGACTGGATTCATGAACTCGATATGATTGGATTTATGAACTCAATGAATTCAGCATGGTAGCCACAGCTGATAGGTGGCATATGACTTATGATAGATATGCCAAAAAAGAATGTCGAGAGCAGGCCAAGAGTGGAGGGAAGCCTGGATAGCTGGAAGGGAACTGGAAGAGGAGGAGGAGATGGGAAGGGACCAAAAAGAAATCGGCACGAAGGAAGTACACCAATGGGGCACCTTGAAAGGAGGTAGAGTCCGAGGCCAAGAATGGAGATCCAGAACCAGAGGCAACTCGTGTGAAGTGAATGAAAAACTGGTCGAAGTGCGAAGAGGAGTGAGCAAAAGTGGATGAAGTATGATGATGAGTGACGTGAAGAGTGGATGGAAGCTTATGATGGCTGAATCCTGAAGAGTAGGTACTAAACAGGAAGAAGAGGAGATGAGAATGAACAGGAACAGGACCTGAATGAAGGTATCAGTCACGAGAGGAGCTAGACAAACAATGAAACTCCTCAAAATGAGACGGACAACGAGGCCAAGAAAGCACATCAGGAACCAAAGGATCTGCGAACCAGAGGGAAAGCATGGGACAGCAATCATGGGGAGTCAAATCTGATGAAGTACAATGAGAAGGGAAGCCATGAGTGGAAAGAATCCATGACAGGCAGGATGAGAATAAGCGCTAGGCTGAGGAAGGGAACTGGAACAGATGAGGTACGATGAAGGATGGACGCCATGAAGGCAGGTGCTGGAAGCGAGGCATGAAGTGATGAAGGATAGTAGGGAGATCAATAGAGTAACATCGGACCCAGCCAATGCAGGAGGAGAACTGCACCGAGGCGAGTTGAAGTAGGCGGTACACGATCCAGGATAGGCATGGACAGAAGGAGGAATGGAACAGTGCAGACTTGGCAGCAAACCATGCAAACGCATGCCTAGAGAGGGATTGAATGAGATGAGCAGGTTGAGGCCAGGTATCATGGAGCCGAGAGGCTAAGGAGACACAGGATCACTGATGAAGGGAGCGACGACAGACAACCAGGGCAAGTAGACTCCATGAATGAGGAAGGCTCCGCAAGGGGGCAGGAGGGTGAGCTGGCTGAGGTGGCACGTAGGCCCAGGTCGGTGGAAAGTTGGATGAGCCAGTCATGGAAGGCCAGAGGAAATGAATGGCAATGCAAATGAACAGATAAATCATGGCATGATGAGATAGAAGCCATGACTGGATTGAAACTAGGATGGCTGAGTTTGCTGAAAGAGCCGAGGAGAGGGAGCAGAACAAGGGCATGCCAAAGCAGGAGTAGGTGATGGGGAAAGAGAGACTGGAAAAAACGAAGCTCAGATTCAATGGAAATAGATGAGCATGGGATGACCAAGCCAAGTGGCTGCAGAGGGAATGAGAGCCATACGAGACACTGAAGATGTACAAATGATTAAACCTAGGAAAGAGAAGGGTAAGGAGAAACATGGTCAAAAATGCGCAAACACCACAAGGAAAAGACAGGGGAAGCATATATACCTGTTGAAGCTGGGAAATGTAAGCAGAACAATAGGGAAAGCCTCAGAGTGGTGGGGGGGGGAGATAAGGGGAAACATCGGAAAGCACCAACATACGCAGAAGGCGATGGTCAGCATGTGGAGCGGTCTACTAGGTGAGAGACTGGATACCAAGAAGAGTTAGACCTGCAGTGCAGAAGTAGACAGACTCCCAAGGGAGACTAGTATCGAGAATAACACTGAAGGAAGCAACTGGTAGCATTCAGATTCTAGCATTACAGGATAAGGTAGCCAAAGGAGAAAGAAAATAAGGGCAGCATCTAAAAGAAGAAGAAGAAGAATCAGAAGAAGAAGAAGAATCAGCATTTATATAGCGCTTCTCATACATCCACAGCTCTTTACAAGCAATGCTAGACTGGTAGTGAAGTGACTGAATGTGTGGTGGCGGCCATATCGCACATCATCACCCACACATAGCCTGGATAATTGCATGAACCGGTTTTATGGGAAGGGAAATGTTGGCCAGGACACCGGGAATGTTCCCTACTCTTTGTGAAGAGTGCCCTGGGTTCTTTTACTTCCACCTGGACACCCACCAGGACAACACCAGGATGGGCAGAAGGACCTCGGTTTAACGTCTCATCCGAAGGACAGCACACACCAGCAGTACAGCACCCCCCAATACTGCACTCAGATGCCAGCGATTTTTAGGTGCAAGTCCAATCCCGGTGTGGGACGAAAACCCACGACCTTCTGGTCCAGAGGCGGATGTGCTACCAACTGAGCCACGCTGACAAGCAGCTCAGTCGGGAAGATCAGAGAGGCAGCCGTGGTGGAAGACCTCAAGGATTCAAAACCTTTTGGTCCAGGAGGAGGCCTGCTGGTGCTCTGGGGGGTTGCAGAGCCAAGTAGCAGTCGGAGGAGCTGGGACTGCAGCCACCATATGGGGTGCCATGAAATCTGAAGCAGGGAGCATAAGATCAATTGAAAGATATGCTTGATTGAGCCAGACGAGGAAGTAGACACTGAGTTCAATAAGGCAGGAACATGCGATATGAATGAGTAGATCCGGATGTGTGGGTGATGAGAGATCAAAGAATTGAATAGAGTAATGCAAGTAATGAGGCTCCTTGAAAGGAGATATACTGTGAGGCCAAGAAGGCATGTCTGGGACCAGAGCGTATGCGAGCTAGAAGGGTATGATGCTTGATAGAGCAATGTGACCAAGCAGATTCTCAAAAGGAGGTAGAGCTGTACATGAATAGAGTGAAGAGATGAAGTAAGCTCCTTGAAATGAGATAGATTTGGAAATAAATGTAAAAAAAACATGAATGATAGGGGATAGCATCTGGCCAGCTCATAGCAAGGGGCAACTGACAGGAAGGCATAGCCAAGAATGGAGACGGATTGGAATCAAGGTGACTGATGCTGCATGTTAGAGGGAGGCAGCCAAGACATATCGATGGACTGATTGAAAGAGATGAGCAGGATGAGGCGAGATATGGTGAAATGCGAGCAATTCGAACGATGAGGAGAGAAATCAGGACTGGAGTAAATCCGAACAGCTGATGACTGAATGTATCCAGGAAGGGTGGCTCGATGAGATAACAAATGGTAATTGAGGACTGGAGTCAGGAACCGTGGGCGTGAGGGCCTTGGATCAATGAGGTGGCATGTGAGGTGTGATTGGAATGCCAAAAGAATTATCGAATGCAGGTCAGATGGAGTCCGTGGAGATGAGAAATGGCACCAGGACGAGGAAGGTAAAAACAGGAAGCAGATTAGGGACAATGATAGATGGAAGCCATTGAGGCATGAAAGGATGAATGACGGTAGGGAGGCAAGGCATGCAGAAAGAGCGAAGGAAATGGAGGACTAGTGAACACAAGCCATATGGAGTCTGCTGAAGTAGACATATTGGTCAGCCAAAGCAGACTGAGTGAGAGAACTGCAGTACATGGTAGGAGAGGGAAACCCCATAGGAAATGCATGGGACGTGAGAATTTAAATTTTTTTTTTGTGTACTAACTCCCTAAGTCTTCAGATCCACTAGCTACTTGCCTGCATCTGGCATCAGCATCTACGGGTCACGATGAATGAGCAACACTAAGACACCTTGTGAAAGAGTATGGAGGCAATGAATGAAGAGGGGTGCAGACTGGAAGCCAAATTACGTGTAGCAAGGGGTCAAGGAGGCATAAGGCAAAGGGCAAAAGAGGAAATGCGTCAGTGGGACCTGATGAAACCCCCAACTTCCAGGAACAATGTACTGCACCACTATACACACCCAAAGCTAACAGAGCATTGCATAGAGACACTGATGATCCTAACGATGTGATAGCCAGTACTGGACATGCAAACGAGTAAATGAGTGAATGAAAGTGACTGAGTGTACCTTTAGTACGAACCACCAAGGGCCTGAAATATGGATTTGAATATTTTTTTTTGTAACCCCCCCCCCCCAACACCACCACCACCGCCACCAGAACAGAACAGCAGAAATAAACTATAAAACGAAACAGAGCTAATACCGCTAAAGGAAATACCTGAGGAACAAGAACAGAAAAGAGAAAACGACCGGACTAAATGAAATAAATAAAAGTAAATTGCTCACGCAGTAGCACCCTGTAAGGAATGATAGAACTAGAGAAGGATCCGCTGGAGACATCCTGAGCAGGTGGTAGCCAAATCCAGGAACGACTCCCGAATGAAGAGGGAAATGCAGAAGCCAGGCAAAGCTCAGTTGAGCAGGTTGGGAGATAAGCCGGTACGATGAAGGGTCAATCAAGCAGAAAGAAGAGGGTCGGGAGGTAAAAGGTACAGAAGCGGACAGGGATAAAATATAGGAGGTTAGCAGCATGGCATGCAGAATGAGCCACCATCCCCAGTGTGATGCCAGCAGAACTGTGAATGGGAATAGATGAGGCACTGGAAGGGTAGCAGGGGTCGAGTCTGGAGAGTCAGGGATGGAATGGGGAGGAGAGATAGGCAGACTAGGAGGAATTGGGGAGTGAGGAATCAAAAACGAAGGACAAAGCAGGGCTTGCAGGACAAAATAAACTGCGAAGGCAAGTCAAAAAGAAAAATGAGGGCAGCACAGGGAGCGGAGCTGGGAGCCGCTCAAGGGAGAAAGAGATATCCAGTGGGCGGAGGTGCCCCAAAGCAATACAGCAGCAGAGGGAACGGAGTGAGGAGTAGCGGCACCTCTGGCCACAATGAAAACGAAAGCTGGAAGAGTCCAGGATGAGTGACATTTTGAGGTCGAGGGAGGAGTGATGTTGTTGCTCTGCCCATTGAATCTCGGGCTTAAAGCCCTCTCATTTAGGTACAGGGCTGTTAGCTACAGCTTTTATTTTAGAAATCTCTGGTTTAACTTCTCTATTTCCCAACACATAGCCTAAATATCTGGTTTCCTGCATGCCCAATGCACATTTAGTAGGATTAATAGTTAGACTTGCATTTCTGATGGCTTGGATAACTGCTCATAGGTGTTCCAGGTGACTTTTCCAGTCGGGACTGTACACAACAACATCATCCAGGTACACAGCACAATAACCAGTGTGAGGAGATAAAATTACATCCATGTACCGCTGGAATGTAGCTGGCGTACCATGTAAGCCAATGGGCATGGTGGTGAACTGATAGACTCCTATAGGGGTGGCAAATGCAGTTTTATCTCTGGATTCTTTAGCTAAAGGTATTTTCCAGTAACCTTTGGTGAGAACGAGGGTACTGATATAGTTTGCATTACCCAGTCTGTCCACCCAATCATCTATTCTGGGCATAGGGTAACTGTCAAATTCTGACACTTGATTAAGTTTCCTGATATCCAGGCAGATTCTAACACCCCGTTCTTTTTTGTTTACAATTACCATGGGAGATAACCAACACTCCTTGACCCTCAATGATACCCAGTTCTTTAATTTTTTGTATTTTCTTAACCACACCAGCTTTTAACCTCTCTGGCAACCTGTATGACTTTTGTCTAATAGGACGAGCATTCTTTGTCACTATTATGTGCTTAACCCCTTTTGCTCGGCCTGGTACCATGGTAAAAGTACTATTAAATGTCTTTAGCACATTGCGAATGTCTTCAGTTTGTTCAGAGGTTAGGGAAACATTCACCTTTACAGCATCAGCATTTACAGTTTGTTCTAGCCTATGATAAGCTACATCAATATCTTCCTTATCAGTTTCTGGTAAAACTAGCAAAGCAGTTTTTGGCATTTTTTCAACCCATTTCTTGAGGAGGTTAGCATGGTATATCTCAGAAGGGTTTTTCTTGTCAGGGTTTCAGCCTCATAGTTAACAGTGCCAGTACATCTAAGAACCTTATATGATCCTTGCCACTTCATTAACAACTTGTTTTCTGTTGTGGGTAACAGTAGCAAAACTTTTTCACTTGGCTCGAAAACTTTTTCTTTTGTACCATGGTCATAATATACCTTCTGCTGGTTTTGAGCCTCTTCCTGATTGCTATGGGCAATTTCAACATATTTTGCCAGTTTCTTTCTTAGGGCACACATATAAGAAGATATAGATTGTTTCTGAGTGGGGTTATCTTCCCACATTTCTTTTATCACATCCAGTGGCCCTCTTGGCTGCCTACCATACAACATTTCAAATTGCAAAACCCCTGTTGATGCCGGTGACACTCCTCTGTAAGCAAAAAGTACGTAAGGCAAGTATTGGTCCCAATCTTTCCCTTCCCCTTTAACAAACCTTTTTAACGTGTGTTTTAGGGTTTGGTTAAAACGCTCAACAAGACCATCTGTCTGAGGGTGATAGGGGAAGGTTCTTATGGCAGTGTTACCTAGCAGTCTATACAGCTCCTTAAGTAATGCAGCACCAGAATTACTACCCTGATCAGTAATGATTTCTTTAGGTATGCCCACTCAGCTGAAAATTTTGGGTCGCTCTGCTGCAACTTTTGGGACTGTAACAGTATACATTGGAACTGCTTCTGGGTATCGAGTAGCATAGTCACACACTACCAGGATAAATCTATTATCCTTTTTACTTTTGTCTAAAGGACCAACCTTATCCACTGCGATTCCCTCAAAAGGCACATCTATTAAGGGTAGGGGTACCAGGGGCACCTTGTCTTTTCTAGTGACTGGGGCTACTTTCTGGCACTCAGCACAGAAATTACAATAGGTAGCAACATCTTCATGAATTCCTGGCCACTAAAATCTATACAGCATTCTGGCAAGGGTGTGATCCCTCCCTGGGTGACCAGCCATAGGATTATCATGTGTTATCTGTAACAATTCTGTGCTATACTTCTGTGGTATAACCAACTGTTCTGTCTGTTCCTGTGTCTGAGGTTTAACCCAAACTCTGTACAGTAACCCATTACATTTTTTAAACATCGGTCCACCCTGTTCTGGTTTTACCCCCAGCTGCTTAAAATAACCCTGGAGAGAAACATTGTTAGCTTGCTCTGAATGAAAATCACAATCAGTTATCAATTTAGTTTCAGCATTTTCATATTTTAACCCTTCATGTCCATCAGTCATTTGTTGCCACAGTTTTGTCAGGCTTTGTCTTTCTTTCCTGGATTTCCAGATCTTGGAGCTGTGCACAAACAAGTCTGAATCAAAATCGTTGAAAGGAAAAGTGTCCTCACCATCTGAAATTTTCTTTGCCTGGGCTCTTGTCACAACAGCTGCTGAAACATCAGGATTTATTCCCTCTTTGATCAATTCAGTAAATCCTGAAAAGTCATTTCCAATAATCACAGGTACAGGTAACTTTGGTACAACCCCCACTTTCATTTGGTGTGACACATCCTTAACGGTCGTAGTCACTTGCGTGGTGGGATAGTATCAAGTGTCCCCGTGGATGCAGATGACACCAGTACCTGTTCCCTTTGCACAGTGTTTTTCCAGCACTTTAACATGCACTAGGGTCTGTCTGCTTCCCGAATCAATGAGTCCCATTAGTCTTATTACCCACCTTCACATCTGTTAGGTACTTGCCCCAATTTGCCAAGGAAAATCTACTCCAGTGCCACTCTATTATGGCAGTTTCTTGCAAAATGGCCTAGCTTATTACAGTTTAGCAGATAACGTCTTTTGGCACAGATTTGTTACCTCCACCAGAGTTCTTAGCAGGCTTGGAGTTTAAATGGGTAAAAGAGTGTCTTACCAGTGCTTGGCTGTTACCTCACTGCAGTGGTGTCTGTCTGGCCATTTGGTAGACCTCAGCCAAAGAAACAGCCTTTTCCCCAGTCTCTGGTCAGTGTTCCTTTACCCACAGCTGCACATCAGTAGGCAAGATGCTGGTGAATTGCTCCATGGCAAATGTGTCGATGATCTGTGGGACTGTTTTGCTCTCTGGTTGGATCCACTTCATCAGGAGTTCTTTGAGTTGGGTGAAGGCTTCTTGAGGATTGTCAACTGAACTGTACCTCAGAGATTGCAATCTCTGCCTGTAGATCTCTCTGGAGATGTCGTACCTTTTCAGGATTTCACTTTTCACCAGGTCATAGTTTTCTGACTGTGCAATATCCATACTGCTGAAGGCAAGCTGGGCTTTCCCTGTCAGGTAGGGTACCAGTCTGATTGTCCATTGCTGCTGTGGCCACTGGCAGGCTGTGGTAACTCTTTCAAAGGTTATCAGGTATGCCTTGCTATCATCAGAGGGATACAACTTTGTAAGTTTAATAGCTTTTAAGTTGCTTGCATTTTGTTGCTCCTCTGGATCTGTGCTGGATCCTCTGCCTTCAATAGATTGCAAGGCATCCCTCCATCACTGCTCCCATTGCTGCAGCTCTTCTCAATGCTTCTAACGCTTACATTTCTTTTTCTCTCTTCTTCTCAGTCTCTTTTTGTTGTATAGCCCACCATTTGAAAAAGTCCATCAGGCTTTCAGGTTCTGTCATTGCCTGTTCTTCCATAACTTGTGCTGGCTGTACAATCTCAGACTGGACTTCTGCTGCAGAATCCATACCTTCCTCTGTGCTTCCCTGTTACTAGGTCCAGTACCCATGCACAATCTCCTGTCTTAGGGTATGCACGGCTTAAATCCCACTTAGGCTGACACCATCTGTCGTCAAGGCACAGGTCAGGAAGCATAGGGAAAACCCAGGAGCAGTTGTAAAAATCACCAAAACTTTATTTATTGTAGCAATAACATAAAATAAACCTGTTCAGAATAACTATGTACAGAAGAAAAAATAAAATTTTTCTTGTAAAAAATCTCTCTTGCAGCTCAGCTTATCTGTTTTTATAAGTTTTTTTCAACCCCATCCTTTGCAAGCATCCTGTTCTTTGTAAATTGTAGGAGCTGCTAGAACATTGAGAATTTCCTGAGGTCCCCACAGCAACTGCAAAAGGCTCAGGCATTTGCACCTAAGTAACCTCTAGCTTTTTACAGTTATCTTATTTATATATATATATATATATATATATATATATATATATACACACACACACACACACTTCAACAGTAACACCCTATTTTCTAAACAAAAGTGATCCCATTATCAGTTTCATTTCCATATATTGATTTGCACATATTCTTATATTACCAGATCTAGATATGCAAGGGAGGAAAAACAGAAAGCAAGAGAAAACTAACAGACAGTGAGAGGCAAAGGATTGCGAGACTGTTCGGGTTGATCAAGTCCGAAGTCTCACAGGAAAATCTGTCTGTGTAACCAGACAGAAGAGACAGAAAAGGAAAGAATACAGATCCTTTCATCTACACACTTTCTCCAAAACAAATGGGACAGGGTCCTATTCTACCCTGGCACACATCCCTTCTCTTAGTCGTTGTTTCAGCTGCATTTCCTTGTAATGGCATGTTCATCGACAATGACCAACCCAGGGAACATGCAAGAAAACCACAATCTGCAGCAACTCATCTTGTCACAACACCGCTGCAATCAGCGCCAGTTCCTCCAGTCCCATTTGGGACAAGGAAGTGACACAACAAGGCAGCAGTTAGTGACAGCACCTCCAGTCTCCCTTTAGGACAGGGGTAGCACACATTGCCATGATGATTGGCCATCCTTTAATCCCCCTCAGGACAGACAGAGGACACACAACAATGCTGCAATCTGTGGCAGTTACTGTGGTCCATCCTCAGGAGAAGGGAACACACAACAGTTCCACGATTGGTGACAGCTCCACCAGTTCCAAACTCAAGAGAGGGGGACATATAAAGCTACGATTGGCAGCAGCTTCAGTTGTTCCCCCCTCAGCAGGCAATTCAATTTTAAACCACCATGCATGTGCCATAAAGATGGGAGAGACAGACAATTACAGAAAAAATTTAAATAAGCACAAATGGACTAGATAGACTCGGATATATTTTTTATAACTCGGCATGTAAACAATGTTAATTATGTTAAAACCAGTTTAGGCTGTCTTTATACACAAGTAGAAAGTATTACACCAATGTTGCAAGAGGTGCCGTTTCATGGTTTGGCTCCTTTATGCTGCTGCTGCCCCATCTGAAGGTTACAGGAGGATATATAAATTGTTGATGGATAGAACATTTGAGCTCAGAATCTGGTAAGTGGTGGTCACAGGGAGGCTTCAATGTGGGAATAAATCTTATTTTTTTGTTTATACTGCTGCGTGTTTGTGACAGGGGCAGGTTTATTAACATACAGTTTGGATCTCGGAGCAGCTGTTACTCTGTGGGTATGCTGTATTATATATAAAGGCCTGACACTAATTGTAAGAGTTGCCAAGATAAGTATTTTTAGAAAGTTTTGGGAGCAGTTTATAGTGTTGTGAGAGACTGGGAGTGAAGTGCATTTCATAGCAAGTTGCTGAATAAGGAAAAAGCCATGTTAAATATCTGGTTAGTAATTAATGGGAGCTTTAATATGGGGACTGTCTTTTTATAATATTTGTGTATATATTCTAGTAATAAAATAAGCACAAATTAGCTGATCAAAGATGCATAATCTTTTATGTTTGAATTGGCATGTAAGAAATCTTAACTGAGTTAGAGCTACTTAAGGTTGTCTTTATATGAAGGTAGAAGGTGTCGTGTTCTTGTAGGGTTACAAAATGCCAGCCACACCATATGTGAAGCAGACTACCACACTAAGGTATGCAAGCCACCTACTGTGTATCACTAATGTGGGGGCCTATTCAGGACTTTGTTGAACCCCATTTTGGAAAGCTGTGACTAGAATTCATGTAGAGGAAGTACTGGACTCCCAGAAAGAGAGGGGAGGATTGTACTTTTTTTTTAGCAATCCACACTGGGGACTGCTGCACTTGCAACCTATGGCAACAGCAAGCAGCAGGATGACTCCACTGAAGGCTGACCTGGAGTTGAATACTGTGACAGTGATCATCTTCCATTAAGTGACATTTCAAGGTGCCCACAACATGACACTTCTGCTTGTGTCCCCAAATTCCCCATCCCCCCAGAGTCCCCCTACCAAGAGATGTGTGTTAGTGTGTCTGAGTATGTTGGCAGGTGTCTCTGTACTAGTGTGTGTGTGTGTGTGTGTATGTGTCAGGGATCGACAAATTTCAAAATGGCATGCTAGTCCCGGGCAACTGGTCTGGTCAAAAATGGTAGTCCCAGAGTTCTGAGTGGTAGTCCAATATGCTTATATGAAAATTTTAACCAAACATCTGTAGAAATAAATTACATGGTGTGTCTGGGGTTGTACTATTGTATTAGGATGGATGTAGATGTAGAAGAACTGTGTAAATCAGGAAAAACAATATTGGTGACTGACTCTCCATCCAATTCCTTTCCTTTCTAATACGGCAGGTCAGGGTGGGACGATTGTGCTGTGTGTATTGGTACTGCACCTGCACTCAGATTTTGGGATGCCAAAAGAGGACAACCTATCTAGTTCCCGATGAGCCCTGGTGCCACTGCCAGACCCCGAGTAAACAGGTTTAAAATCTCCACTTCCTTCCTTCACAGCTCATATACAAGGGAAGGTCCTAGGTATGGTAGGAGAAGAGACTGAGAGTAAAAAAAATTATAAAAAATAATAATACAGGATATTGAATTGAAGGTACATGAAGAATATTTGGCAGCTGGGAAAGAGGACATGTGCTCGTAAAAGAGGACATCTGGTGGTGACCCTAACTAACCATGTGTGCATGCAGGGTAGGCTGAAGTCTGTTTCAGAAGAGATTGGATAATTGTAGTGAAATGAAACCAAGGCCATCAATCAACAAGCCATTCTGTGAATATAGCATGACTGTCACATCAAGGGGTGAAACCGATTAGAGATTGGGAAGACAGGAAGATGATGATGGAGCACTACTAGGAGTACTTGCATCGGATCATCATCACTCATCAGGAAAAGCAGGCAAGCAGCGACACCACCAGCAGTAGATGGTAGCAGCAGTAGCGCAGCATGCCCATGAACATGTCTAGTTCCTGGACCACAGAGCAGCCAGTGGTTAATTGCAGGATCAGGATTAAATTCATGCAGTTCAGGACCTTCTACCGCTATCTGCAGGAGAAACTGTAGTTGTGTCATCAGAAAGCCGTGTCCGTATTTTTGTTTTGATAAGGTTCTGGATAGAAAAAACTCTTTCGCACTTAGCAGTTGAGACACTCATAGTTATTAGTATTTCGACTAAGTGAAGAATAATGTGCCCAATCTGTGGTGGTCTTTCTTTTAGTAATTTTATGTAGACCTGAAAATACGGCTTGTCAGCTGAAGATTTAAGCAGCATTTTAAATGCAGCATACTCAGACTTTATATGTTCTTGCTGCTCTTCTGTGAAAAATCAAAGTATTTAACCAGGTTTGCCAGTTCACAGGTCCCAAACACACGCTAGTTGGTCTCTGGCAGAACAAACTGCTTGAAATCTAAACAGCTGAACCATTTGAGAGGCACCTCTGAGAAATTTTTAAACCTCTCGTCTATGTATGTTATCGCTGCATCTATTAAATTCTGCAATTGTGTATCTCTTACAAAACTGACTTCTGGGCAGTTGCCTCTGAATGGGAAAGGAACAGTCCTCTCCTCCTCCTCCCCTTCCCTCTTTGACACAACATACTCCATCCATTTCTGTTCAGGTTTGTAATGGCTAAGGAAAGTTGCCATGTATTTCCCTGGTGATGTTTTCAGCTCCGTAAGCTGGAGTAGGCAGGTCTCAACAAGTTGTGGAACTTCCAGTATTACTATGTCATCCCTTTGAAACTTGAGTGACAGGTTTTTTAGTATTGGCAGGAAGTCTTGTAGTATATATAGGGATTTTACAAACTGTACACTCTGTACTTCCTTTAAGAGGGCCTTTGTTCTAGAACCTTCATCACCAGCAGCAGAGGATGCATGTTCTAGGAGTTGAGCGACACTGGGTAGATTAACCTGAACTGCATGAACTGACCGTGACCTACTGGCAAGCCATCTCACTTGTTTTATAGCACTAAAGTGAGCAAGATCAGTATCCATGACATTAGCAATTTCTTTTAGTTCTCTCATTTTTTTTGGGACTGTAATGATAAAACTTAAATATTCCCTTGAGAGTACTTTCAAGCTTTGACACAAATTTATTTTTTTTTTTACCACTTCAAGAACTGCCAGCTCTAACTTATGGGCAACACAGTGCATTGCAATTATTTGAGGACAGTGTTCCCGCAACTTTGCTATGGTTCCTCCTCTTTCGCCCATCATGACACTGGCCCCATCAAAATTTGCTGAAACAAGGAATGGCCCTGGATTGTGAACATTTTGTAGGTTACTTAGGGGAAGATTTACTGACTCAAGTGCAGTCGTTATTGCGTGAAATACACCTTCTGCATGTGCATGTTCCAGTGGCATAACTTGGATAAGCACTATGCGCACCTGTTTTGAGTTTGGGTCAACAAACCGTGTAAAAATCTTTCCCACTCAGTTATACTAGAATCTGTACTACCGTCAGCAAGAACTGTCACATATTTAACATCAGTAAGAGTCTGCATCTGGGTTTGGGATATAACTGCTGATATAGCACCACAGAAGTCCCTGGCTCGTTTATCATTGGTATAATTAGAACCAAGCGTTATCCCATTTCTTTCTTGCAGTTCACAGAGCCACTCCATGTCCGAGAAAGGGGGCGCAGATTTTTGGCAATGGAATATGCTGTGTTGAACAGGCGTTGCATCTTGACCTTAGTGTCCTGATCCAACTGCGTAAATGCTTGATACAGTGGGGACTCAGTGATATCAAAATGTACCACACGCTGACCACTGTCCGCAATATGTTGATTCATGCACAGCAAATGTGGATTGGACTTGTCGTGAGCACGGACTGACTCAATTCAAAAAGTATTTGAGCCAGTGGCAAAAACATTAGGTTTCTTTGAAAAGGCTGGTACTGCAATGGTTGGATATTTTTCGCACACAGTGCAATACATCAGTTCTTTTTTTTTCATCATATCTCAGCCAGTAATAAATGGTTAACCAATGCCTCTGAAACAATCAGGCCCTTTTCTCCTGATCATATTTCTTATCTTTATTTGGCCTCTCTGGCCTCTCATCCTGCTCATGGAGCACTAAAGTACGTTTTTTAAGGAGTGGACATAAACTTTCAGTTAAGCCGTCACTGCTTAATTCAAGACACTGATGATCAGCAGTTATATCTCCTGACACAGATATAGGCTCATTGTCATTGTTATTACTCTTATCTGCACTAGACACACTGACAGAGGTGGATTGTGTTTCTGTTTCAGGTGCTGGTGTATTGCTGCTGATGGAGTCTGTTACTCGTGAGGCTACTGACCAGAGAGAAAAAAGAGTCTGCTGTTTACTACTCCTACTCCTGTTCTGCATATTGGGTGGCACTTATTTTCTTCCCCCAATGATAATAAAATATATTTTATTAATTAGGTGTGTCTGTGTGAGTTTCTTTTTTGGGTGGACTGGTGCTGGACGGCTGGCCTGGCAGACAGTGATGACACTGGGTGGGACCGGGAGCCAGAAGGATGAGGTGCTTATTTGCCTAGCCTTTTCAACAAGTAAAGGCGATGGATCTTTATTTACAAATGTCTGAAACTTTCAGAGTTATGATTGTGCACACTATTAGACTAAGGCAAGTCACTTATCCAATTTGGCAGGGGAAGAAGCTGGAAGGGAATGGGACTGGGTCTAAAAGCAGAGGTTACACAGGGTTGGACTCTGTGACCTGGTCCTGTTACTTACTAGTAATAACATGGATTGGACATGCATGCACACAGCATGATAACTCCCTAAGGCAGCTGTGCCTATTATTGATTTTATTTTTTTTTTTATAATAATTACTAGTCTAGTTAGTTGACTGACTCACACACTCATCACACAGTTTAGGGCAGCTACAAATACAAGGTCAAGTTCAAATACAGTAGTAGTAGTATACTCTTTTACCAGCTACTGTGCAGCTATTACAGTTTTTACTTTATTTATTTGGGCAGCTACTTAGCAAGTCCTCCCTCCCCTTCCCTTCCCTAACCACTGACTCAGTCCAGTCCAACCACAACCTGGCCCTCAAGAATTTAGCACCAGACAGGAGCAAACCCAGCCAGACAGACTAGTGTGTGTGCAGACTGCAGAGCAAAGTAAAAAAGTTGCACTGTGTTTCCTTGGATCTCACACTGCACTGCAGCACACTCCTGTTTATTTTAGGTACTGTACTGTATACCCTGATTTCCTCTCAATAACTAATGCTCCTTGTGTTGTAGTCCCTTCTTAGGTCCACCCTTCAGTTAAGTTGTGTTAAATACTGGAACAACAAATGCACAGCACAATGGCAGTATGGCACACTCGTTTTTTTTTTTTGTGGCTTCTAAGTTGTGAACAAACTGAACACTCATCAACAGATTCAACAATAACAGGCTACAGCTGAAACTAATGGAGTGGTTTCCCACTTTCTACAGCGTTCTCCTTCTCAGGCTCTCCAGTCTCTATTTTTTGTTTCTGGCAATAGTATGGGCTAAGAAAAACAAACTGCTTCCCCAATCCCCAACCCCTCCCCTGCCACAGCGCGCCCACCTGCGATCTCACACCAAGCAACCTCCCAGTACCTCAGTCTCTCAAACTCTCCCTGACTTTTTTTATTTTAAAACAAAATTTTAAACAAAATGTTGAGGCAAGACAAGTACTACAGTGCACACTGCACTACAAGTCTCCTCTCTCCAGTCTCCAAAACAACTACACACAATCCAGAAACAACGACTTGTTAACTGCTCTCTCTGGGAACAGTCAGCGTCCTTTCTCTGTGAAAATGAGAAAGAGAGTGTGTGTGTCTCAATCGCTCCCGCCAAGTCTGTGCAGGAGCCAAAAGTCGTCAATGTGCGTCTTACCCTCCGTGCCTCCCTTCCATTTGCTGCCACATATGCCCCGTCTCGTCACCGGCTCCTCCTCTGTGTTCACTCTTCCTGCCTGGCACCAAGGGCGCGCTGCACTGACCACGCTGGGCTGATTCTAATAGCACGTGAGTGTTGCCCGAGGGTCAGGATGACCCAGTACTCCCTCCAGTATCGCGCGACAGCACACCCAGTGGCAAAAGGTGGTAATGCAGGCAAATTAGGCAATTTTTTTTTTTTTTTTGTGCTTGTCCACGGGCAACTGGCGATCTGATGCAGCGCTTGTCCCTGGCTGGAAAGTAATAGCCCGGGACGTCGGGCTATCGTAGTTGTCGAACCCTGGTATGTGTGTGTGTGTGTGTGTGTGCGTGAGTGGGTCTATCTGTCTGGCTGTCTGTAGACTCAGTGCCACAACACTGGCAACACTATGCTTATAACTTAAAGAAATGGGGGCCAATTCCAGGCTGAATGTCACAACTCACAGGGGTATATGAGTTGCAACACTCACCGCTACACCGGGGGCCCTGCACTGTATTCCAGAAGCGGCAGGATCCCGGCACATATGAAGTGCGAGTTGCACCATGCGGAGGCTAATGCCATGGGCATGGCATAACAGCCCTGCATGGTGCAAGTCCCAGCCTGCTGCAGACTACCCCCCCAGAGCCCCCCCACCCTGGAACACCATGGCATGCACCAGGGAGCGGGGAAGGGCTGGACAGGTGGCACAGGAGTCCGGGGACACAGTGAAGAACAGACCCCCAGTGTCCCCAACATTCAGGGGGGTTGGGGTCAAGGTCTTGTCCGTGGGGGCACTGGGAGCACAGCAGAACCTTTGCCACAGTGCTGCAAAGTGGGCATACATTGGATGGCACCAATGGATGCCCCTTATTGCATCTCCAGGAGCTCTAAGATAGCTCCACTAGTGCGGCCCCTGGAATTGTGGATGTGGGTTACGGCAGCCTCCCTTCAGAAATAGGACACAGTGGCTGCCATAACCCACCCTTGCACCATGTCATTGCAGGTTATGGTGTAGTGGGTGGTATATCCCACTTTTGGCATAGCCCGCAGCTGACATGGCACAAGGTGCCTTTTGGAATAGGGACTGGCATAATGCATGGCGCATGTTGCGAGTTATGCCATGGTGTTTGGCGTAACTCGACTTGCACCGGCGTATGCCATCCTGGAATCAGGCCGATGGAGTGCAAGTGTGGGACACAGATACTGGAGTGACAACAACTATCATGTGCGTCACTGTGAGCTGTGTATTAAGGCTGTGTGGAATTTCTAAAATTCTGTCTAGCAGAATTCTGGAATTTCAAAATCTAAATGTTTTTCATTTACATAAACAGCAGATTCCTTTTCTGCAATCTGCACAATATTATTGCATGGTTTGCATATACTGTATGAGTAAAGTTATTTATTTATTTATTTAAAAGTTTTACCAGGAAGGCAGACTGAGTGGAATACCACTCGATTCCAGATATTCCTCGGTTTACACAGAAATACTTTTTGGAATTCTGCAGAATTGAAAAAGAAATTCCAAAAAGCATTATCAGAAGTGCCATTGCCATTTGACATGGGTTTTGCTGGCAGATTTCTGCACTGTTCCACTATGTATGCATCTTATTGTGTGTTTGCAATGTATATGACTTATGAAACCTGTGTCCTGTAAATGGTGCAACTTTAATAAAGTTCACAAAACATAGAAATTGTCAGCAAATAAGGACCACTAGGCACATCCAGTCTGCTCATAAGTCCTGTACTTGATTACAGCTTTTGACCCTCCCCCCGCTTAACCTCTATGGTTCCCCTATGCCTGTGCCATGCATGTTTAAACCCAATCACAGTGCTCGCTCCCACCATCTCCTGTGGAAGGCCATTCCATGCATCCACCAACCCTCTCTGTGAAGAAAAACTTCCTCAAATTCCCTGTTAACCTACCACCTTTCAATTTCATGTCACGCCCCCTAGTTCTTGTTTTCCTCCTGTACTGGAAGATCCCCCTTCCCATACAAACACACACACATACACCCTGTTTATGCACCTGAGGTACTGTACTTGAATGTTAATATCATGTCCCCTCTCTCCCTCCTCCAGTGAGTAAATATTGCAGTCCCTTAATCTCTCCTTGTAAGTCTTGTGGTGCAAGCCCTGTACCATCTCAGTCTTCCTTCTCTGGACTGCCTTCAGCCTGTTAATGTCCTTTTGAAGGTGTGGCCTCCAGAACTGCACACAATACTCCATGTGACGTCTGACCAGAGTTTTGAATAACGGCATCACTACCTCATGCCTGCTGCTGGTGATATCCCTTGTTATGCACCCCAGCATGCCACTGGCCCTCAATGCTGCCTTTGTGCTCTGCTTTGACATTTTCAGGTCATCTGAAATTGTAGCCCCTGGGTCTCTTTCCTCTTTGGTGACTGTCAGCAACTTTCCCCCAATCCTGTAGCTCTCCCCAAAGTTAGTGTGTCCCAAGTGCATAATTTTGCACTTTTTTGAATTAAATCTCAGTTGCCACTCTATAGACCATTTCTCAAGCTTCCCCAGGTCCCTCCTCATTTTCTCCACCTCTTTAGGAGTATTCTCCCTGTTACAGATCTTTGTGTCATTCGCAAACAATCAAACCTTTCCTTCCAGCCTTTCTGCAATGTCACTGATGAAGACATTGAACAGAACTGGTCCAAGGACTGATCCCTGAGGTACTCCACTGGTCACCATTCTCTCCCCAGATTGTACTCCATTTACCACCACCTCTGCCTCCTGTTCATTAGCCGGTTCCTAACCCAGTTTATCACCTTGTCTCCCATGCCTGGACTACCCATCTTGTTAACCAGCCTCCCATGTGGGACGGTGTCAAAGGCTTTGCTGAAATCAAGGTAGGCTATGTCCACCACGCTCCCCTGATTTACTTCCTTCATCACTCAGTTGAAGAAGTCTATGAGATTTGTCTGACATGACCTACTCGCTGTGAACTCATGTTGCCTAGGGTCCTAGGCACTGATGGCTTCTAGATGTCCCACTATCCTTTCCTTAAGTAGTGCCTCCATGATCTTCCCCACTACCGCAGTGAGGCTGACTGGCCTATAGTTGCCCACCTCCTCCCTACTGCCTGATTTGTGTAGAGGGATGACTTGTGCCCTCCTCCAATCCTCTGGCACCACTCCTGTGTTAAGTGACTTGGTGAACAATGCTGCCAGAGGTTCTGCTAGCTCTCTTAGCAGCTCCCGTAGTATCCTTGGGTGTATGCCATCTGGTCCTATTGCTTTGTCCACCTTCAATTTAGTGAGTTCCTGCTGGACTGTCTTCCCCATGAATGGACTGTTGTCCACCTCCCCCCCCCTTGGCATCTGATGCTCGGCTGTGGTCCCTGTCCCTCCCCCTCTTCTGCGAATATTGAACAGAAGTATTTATTAAGTATTTCTGCCTTACCCATGTCTCCCTCCTTACTCTCTCCTTCCTCCCCTTTAAGGCTTACAATTCCCCCCTGGTTTTCCTACTTTCACTGATGTACCCGTAGAATGCCTTGTCCCCTTTCTTTACTGTCTGCGCTAAACTTTCCTCAGTCTGTGCCTTTGCTCTCCTCATCACCCTCTCTGCTTCCTTTAGATACTCTTGGTACACCTCTCTGTCCTCCTCCCTTTAGGTCTCCTTATATTTCCAAAACCTTGCCCTTTTAGCCCTTACCTTTTCTGCTCTCTCTTTTGAGAACCATAGTGGCCTTTTCCTTCGCTTGCCTTTTAATAATAATAATAAACTTTATTTTTATGGCACCTTTCAAATGCCAAGGCACCTAGCACATTTAAAATCACAAATCAAACATCTCAACAACATAAATTATATAAAATCACTAATATCATCATACGATCATTCACCAAATGCTTGGTGCCATAGATATGTTTTCAAAGCTTGCTTAAATCCCTCCACGGTCATGCATTCCCATAACCGATGGACTGGAGAATTCCAGAGGGTTGGGGCCACATGCATAAATGTTCTGGCCCCAGAATTTCAGACACACTCTTGAAATCTCTAGCAACCCCTCGTCGGCTGAGCGGAACAATCACCCAGGGCAGTAGGGGACCAGGAGCTCTTTCAGGTAGTCAGGGCCCAGTCCATGTAGGGCTTTATAAGTAAGAAGACTAACTTTAAAGGTAATCCGCCACTGTACTGGCAGCCAGTGCAGTTCATATAGCACCAGCGAAATACGACAGGACCAAGATGATCCCCTCAAAAGCTGGGCTGCTGCGTTCTGCACTAGCTAAGGTGATGGATTTCCACCCCAGGTAGCCCTAGGTAAAGGGAGCTGCAATGATCTAAGCACAAGGACATAAAGGTGTAGATCAGAGTAGGAAGGTCACTGGACAGAACAAGGTGCTTAATCCTGGAGATATTCCTCAGATGGTAGAAAGAGGATTTGACGATGGCCAACACCTGCGAATGCAGGGTCAGCCCTTCATCATAAATTACCCTCAGGTTTCACATCCTTTCAGAGGTCAGGAGTGATAAGCCCCCAAGAAAAAGTCCGAAAGGCGAACCAGCCCCCAACCCCTCTATCCGGTGACCCGGATCCACAACCAGCACCTCAGTCTTTTGATACTGATCTAATGCATTTGTTTGTTACTTCCACTATGGCTCCTTTTAGGTTCTCCCACTGTTCTTCCACCCCCCCATCCCCCTATTCTCCAGGGTACTTTTGATAACTCTCCCCATTTCAGTGAAGTCTGCCTTTTTGAAATCAAAAACCTTTACCCTAGTGTGACTCGACTGAATCCCTGTCTGTATGCTGAACCACACTATGTGGTGAACATTGGATCCCAGTTGCCCCTCCACCCAGACATCAGTGATTCTTTCCCCATTGGTCATTACTAGATCAAGAATTGCCCTGTCTCTGGTGGGATCAAGCACCAACTATCAGAGTCCTGCCCCTTGTAGGGAATCCAGGATGCCTCTGCTTCTGGCTGAAGTAGCTACCTGAGTGGTTCAATCCACATCTGGCATATTGAAATCCCCCATCAGTAGAATCTCACCTTTCATTGCCATTTTGTGTATTTCATC